>JAVSCE010012595.1:0-105914 GCA_032199065.1 Smutsia gigantea | reverse complement strand
CATGTCCGCCCTCCAAGGACCCTGTCTTCCTGAGTCTCTGATTCTTTGGGAACAGCTTTGGGAGGGGCGCCCCCTACAGAAGTGAGAGCCCCTCCTTCAAGTCACCCCTTGTTGGGGTGGCCTAAGGGCCTCATGGGGCAGAAGAGGGGTCTCAGCAGGAGGGTGGGAAGGGTGAAGGAGGGGGACCTTGTCCCCCCATGACTTACCTCTGCAACATGTGGCCCCTGGCCATGACCTGTAGGAGAGCCTCTGCCTGCCGGCTCCTCACACGCGTCCCCTGCCTTGAGAGCCACCCCTCGTGCTCAGACACATACTCACGGGCAGGAGGAGGTTCCGAGGGGCACAACCACACTCTGATCTGCAGCTGTGAGTCCAGTGACACGGGACGCAGGTCCCCTGCCCACGCAGGCCCAGCCTCATTCCCTTCTTGGGGTTTTCTCTGCTCTGGATGCATCCTGGCCCAGCCTCAAACCACAGGAGGCCTTGAGGAAGCCGGCCATGGGCGGGATGCCTGGAATTGTTGTCCGACCGGTTGTGTTTCCTCCAGTGTTGGCTCCTGCATGGCCCAGCCTGTGCTGGCCAGACCAGAGCCAGTACTCAGGTCCCCCCACGCCCAGACCTGCCTTCCCCAGGCCCCCTGGCGTTGCCTGTGCGCCCACCCGTGTATTTGTTTTAATCCCAGGAGTCTGAGGGGCTTAGCACCAAGCTCTCTGGTGTAATAACAGGCCAGGCCCCGTAAATGGCACCTCACCTTCAAGGTGGTCTCAACGGAAAACCAATTATAGACATTTTGGGAAACACTGAATGTGTGCCTTTGTTATTTAGGAATGAAACAGCCTTGTGAGAAGCAAATGTTATGGCCTGTTTCTGTAGATTCCGAGTGGCCAGGGCCAGGACATTCCAAACCTCCTGGGTTTTCCTTCTGCTCTAGCACTGCTGGCAGGTGTCTGAATGCCTTCTTGCTTCGGTTTCCCCTTGTTTTTCCAGGTCGAAGTTGGGGGCTGTTTCTTGATGCAGTAGCTCCTGGTTAGAGGTCAGTCTTTGATGCCTCTTAGCGGACGTTACAGCATGGTGCTCTCCCCGTGACATGGTCTCCCCGTGACATGGTCTCCCCGTGATGCTGGCATGTGTGCCCTGTAAATATAGATCCTGACAGAGTGCAGGTCCCTAAAAGTTTTGTAATAACGGTTGAAGAGGGCTGGGGGTGGAGGGCGTAGAGAAGGGCTCCTGCCCTTCTCCTCTGCAAGGGTGCAGGTCTGGTCTGACTGTGGGCTGACAGAGCTCAGGAGAGGCAGAAGTGCACGGCTCTCCCACTCATTAACATCACACTTGTCTTCTCAGACTTTCAAGTTGTGTGTGAAATGTGTTCCCAGCCGTGTTAGTGCCTCTGATAATAAAACACTTTTTTTCCCCATTTGCCCCCAAACCTGCAGGCTAGGCCCCCCTTTGTGAGGAACCCCTGGCACGCTGTGCTCTGTGGAATGGCACGGCTGGCCACAGCCATCCCTGGGGTGGGCTTGCACCCTGGCCACACGGGGCCCGAGTGAGGCGGGTGGGCTGTCTGGGCGCTGGCAGGACCACCAGCTGCAGCTCCCGGAGACCCTCTGGGTTGGACACAGGCTCCCTGAGCAGCGCCCCAGACCGAAATGGAAGCACGTATGAGGAGGTGGCTGTGGGCAGTTGTCGGGGCTGGCGGTACGGGTTTGGGCCTCCCATTTGCTCCATACCAAACTCCCTCAAGTTCAGATAGACCTGCTGTTTGTGCTGCAGGAACCGCCCGAGTCTGCGTGGAGGACGGCCGCAGCCATGCCGTCAGACACGCTCTGAGTTACTCATGATACATGCCACGCTCATCCCATGCCACATGCATAGTAAAACTCATGCACACACCTTGGTTTAGCTCAGATCTGGGCGCCAAAATGCACTCAAACTTCCCTTCCAGAACAGACCAGGCTTCAGCTGCATTTGCCACAGATGCTGTCAGGAGGGTCTGGCATCACCTCATGTGGCAGGCGCCTTGTGAAACGGGCCCAGGGACCTACTTAGGGACTGTGAGCGTGCCGGGGACTCCTGTCCCAAGCTCCATGCGCACCATGCTAGCTTGAGCGCCTGTGCCCACAGGACCTCACAGGCTCCTGGAGAAAGCCACCTTTGTCCAGGAGGTGGCCCCCAGTACCCACACCATCTTAACCACCAAATTGTTAATCCTACGCTCTGTTGAGTGTTTTAAGTTGCTGTTTTGTATGATGGGAAAAGACGCTTTGTTTTTCCCAAAGAAACATGAATGGGCAGCAGGATGTGGCGGGCTGGCTCCACCTTGGGCAGAGGGAGGGTGGGGCCAGCGTAGCCTGTGGGCTGTGGGGGTGCCCGCCCTGCTCCCCGCCTCCCTTCTCGTCCGTCCGTCCGACCTCTCTCCACCTGCAGACTGGCATCCTCCCTCCTTCGCTCTTGCTTGGCACTGTCACAGCTTCTCCCAGGTCAAAGCCCAGAGTGCCCTCTGCCCCCATCACTGCCGGCAAGGTGGCTGTGTCTCAACGCCTGCAGTTATCACCTCTGCCTGTGGCCACCCCTGGATGTGTGACCTTCCATCCTGTCCACACAGCCTCTGGCCGGCCGCTGTTCCTGGCCACACAGCCAGCAGCCAAGCACAGTCCTTCCCCTGCAGCCACGCACCAGCTGGGCCTGTGGAGGCGCCGAGGCCTCTCCCAGCTCTGAGCTCAGGGTCCTCTTCCCCGCCTCAGCTGCTGGGTCTGCCGCGCCCCCACCTGCCCAGCCAGCTCGCAGGCCAAGCCGGGCTCTTGTTTTGTTTTCTGCCGTCCCTCTCCACACCAGAGGCCCTGGGGGCACACGGGACCCCCCTCCACACCAGAGGCCCTGGGGGCACACGGGACCCCCCTCCACACCAGAGGCCCTGGGGGCACACGGGACCCCCCTCCACACCAGAGGCCCTGGGGCACACGGGACCCCCCTCCACACCAGAGGCCCTGGGGGCACACGGGACCCCCTCCACACCAGAGGCCCTGGGGGCACACGGGTTACCCCACACCAGGAGGCCCTGCGGGCCTGCGGGACCCCCTCCACACCAGGAGGCCCTGCGGGTGCAGGACCCCCTCCACCCAGGCCCTGGGTCACGGGTCCTTTCCTCAGAGGCCCTGAGGGCACACTGGACCCCCCTCCACACCAGAGGCCCTGGGGGGCACATGGGACCCCCTCCACACCAGAGGCCCTGGGGGGCACATGGGACCCCCTCCACACCAGAGGCCCTGGGAGGCACATGGGACCCCCTCCACACCAGAGGCCCTGGGGGCACACGGGTCCCCCCCTCCACACCAGAGGCCCTGGGGGCACACGGGTCCCCCTTCCACACCAGAGGCCCTGTGGGCACATGCTCTCCCCCCCAGGACAGCAGGCAGCATTTTGGATGCCCTTTGCTGTGTAGCCCACATATGGACAGGCTCTGGGCAGTGGGGCTCAGACACCTTTGGGGACTGATTTGCGCCAGACAGGGCATACGAAGGGCTGGGCACCTAGGAATCCCTCCATGCATTAACACCAGGTTGAATAGAGCTCTGTGGGTGGACCTATGGAAATCTAATTTCCCTGAGAGAATGTGGCCGGCCCCAGCAGGGGGGTGCGCCACCCCACCCCCGTGGAGTGAGGGCTCAGTGCTTCCTCAGTTCTTTTCCTCTCCTACCTGCGAGCACATCCCATCCACTTCAGTGAGCAACTTTCGGCAGTAAGAAGAAATATGTTTGCTGAGCCACGCTGTTGACGGTGCCGTGAGAGCCCCACAGCCCCGGGGGACCTCTGCCAGGAGGGCACACTGGTCCAGGAAGAGGCCATTTAAAGGGAATCCACTGAAAACAGATCAAATCACACAGAAGTTTAAAACTTGATCTTGACTAATGAAGCTGAAAACAAACCTATTCCATCTCATGCTTTATAAAATTAGGATTAAAAACACAATTAGGCACTAAAGTCTTAGAACAAAGAAAGATTGAATTAAGAAGAATTGGGGGAGGTTTGGAGCATGGTTTTTCCAAAACAGTAATGATTTTTAGAAAGCCAACATTCTTCCACCATAAATGGAAATATTTGTGCAAAAATGTCTGCCAATGTCACCCATCTGCCCAGAGGCTTTCCTACTCCCTAGGTGATCGGGTTGCTGCCTTTGAAGCAGTGGTTCCGTGGTTATGTGGCACTTGCAGAATTCTGTTACTGTTAACTGACCTAAACCCGTTGCTCACTGCCTTTGCAATGGATGTGTCCTAAAACATTCTCATTGATTAATGAAATCTTGACATTTGGTAGATTTATAATTTTACTTTGCAGGTAATTACAATTCTATTCTATTTACACTAATTTATCAAATTCATCTAGCCTGGTATTTCTGACTGCATAAAGTTGAAAAATGCAAACGGGGTTTTAAAAGAGAAGTTTAATTTTCTCTGGTGTAAAAATTTTCTCTGGGAGGCAGGCTGACTAGGGCTGGTCAATGGTGCCAGGGACTCACATTACTTATTTGTCTCCTTAGCACTGGTGTATGGCCTGTCTTCAATGCCTCCTCACATACCAGACAAGATGCTAGAGCACCAGCCATCACATCTTCATTCCAGCAAGGAAGGTGTAGAATCAAAGTCCTCCCAACTCTCTTTCCTCAGTTCCAATCTGCCTGTGTCTCATTGGCCAGATTTCAGTCACATGGCCACCCTTGGTTGCAAGGGAGGCTGGGAAGTATAGTCTTGTGCCTGGGTATCTGCAACTCTAAGGCCCAGCGTTCTGTCCCTAAGGATGCAGGGAGAATTGGGGCTGTCGGGGGGTGACAAGTCTCTGCGTGTTGGAGAGGTATGTGAGAGCAAACCGGTTTTATGAGGCTAATTCCTGTGAATGTTTTCACTTCTGGCGACCAGTACTGCTATTAGCCTCATCAGACAATTGCACAACTCACCTTGCATACGGGCCTTTTTCAACTCAACAGCCTGTGCCCCACCTTGTGCCCCAGCCCTCCCCTGCTTCCCACGTGCATGCCCTGTGCTGGGTCTCGTGTAGGCACGGCAGCTTGGCGTCGGGGGTTGGGCTATGGAGGGGCACCCCGGGGGTCCACTCGGGCCTCCTGCAATCGCTGTGCTCTGGAATCACTGCCCAGGGTGGGTGAGAAGCAGGTGATGTGAAGCAGGTCAGGTACAGAGCATGGGCAGAGCACTTAGTGAGGGACCAGGGCCCTGCGCCTCCAGAAGAGCACGTGTCCACTCGCGTGGTTGGACCTGTTCCCGAAAGTAGCCACAGGAAGGATCCAGCCTGCCAGTGGGCTGGAGCCAGGCCCCATCCCTGTTACACATCCCTGTGCCTGTGGGTGTAGAGTGGTGTGGAGCTGCGGCAGGCACACTGCCCTGGTCTTGCTATGCTGCAGCCGGCCTGGGCCAGACACGGACCCTCCCAGCTTGCATCTCTGCAGTAATGCCCAGGAATTTGTTCCAGCTGGAGCGCTTCCCTGGGTCTTGTGGAATGCTTAAGCAGGCACCCGCTTTGGAGGATCTTAGGAAATGAATTTGGTAGAAAGAAAGGAAAGGTGAATTTTGTATGAACGGTGCTCAGAATAAATTCCTGGAACTAGGTAGTCCAACGCCAGGTTAGGGGCCCTTAGTGGTCCATGAGTCAGATGAGGGGGCCTGTGCGTGCCTGTCTGGGGGTCTCCAGAAGGCAGTAGCTTCACCCTCAGGTTCTTAGTGAGTAAAAGCTGCGGTACTGGAATTCCAAACTGACATGGCTCTGCCCAATTTCTGTCTCAGAAGTCAGGCTTGTCAGCAAGACCACACTACAGCCAAAAGGTCAGTAAATTGTTTCAGCCGCTTTCCGCGGAAAATGTCCCATATACTTCCCAACAAGCAGAGTTATTGTGAGACCCGAGTCTCAGCCTGCTTTGCCAAATAATAAAAATATTCTTGGAGACAAAATTTCAGGCAATTATTTATTAACGGAAGTAATCAATTTGAAAAATAACCATTTGTTATGTATGAGTCCCTGTTACATTTTGTAAATCCAAGATAAAAGTCGTAGATATGCCACACCAGGCATGTCTGCCAGGCAGTCTCCATGTGCATTGACCCAGTGCTGGGCGTGCACACAGATCCGTTCAAGCACCCGGAGCAGGAACCCAGGATGCCGTGTTAACAGTGAGCAGCAGTATCAAGGTGGGAAGCTGCTTTGATTCCCTGGGTCTCCCTAGCCCCGCAGGGACACTGCTCGGCGTTAACGTAGTCTGAGCACGAGAGCACTTGGTGACATCAGCTTCCTGGTTCGGGAGCCTCCCCGGCGGCACGGGCATCCAGTCCGTTCACACTCTGAGCTGAATGATGCTCCCTCCTGATGACGTGCATTTGGACAGACCTGGCTCCTGTTGTTTCCGACCATTTTTGGAAGAAATGGAGCTTAATAGTCAGATCACCCAAATGCTTCCCAAGCCAGGTGAGGCCCACGGAAGAGCCCCACAGGGTGGCCCTGGGAGGGGCTCCAGAGCAGTGGGCTGGGCGGGCAGCTGGCAAGGAAGGGGGCCTGGATCAGAGTGCAGTGCAGGAGAGCGGATTCGGATTCGAGCCAGAGGCTGCATTGCTGGTGGTCCTCCATCCATTTCACAGGGACGGGCTTCCAGCCAAGAGCCCCCTGAGGCCAGGTGCCCCCAGGACAGGCTCTGCTCTCCTCGGGGCTGTGCCCCCGTCCCCCCACCTCCCCCCACCGGCAGTGGTGACTCACACGCCTGTGTCTGATCACCGCCTGCAAGGGTAAGGCCCTTGGGGTAAACGGCAGAAGGGAAGTCAGGTAAATGGCAGTCAACAGTAAGGCCCTAGGTTTTACAAGCGCACTGGCAGTTTGCAAGCTTGAGGAACCATAGTACTAATACTTCTGTATTTTGAAAGAGACAAGCCGAGAGCATCGGTTGAGATTTTTTTCCCAGGTGCTTATCTATTTTACAAATTAAGATCCCGGGCTTTGTCCAACTAAGTGAAAATTCCCATAGGTGTGGTTAACTTGGGGGAGAGGAACATGGTTTTTCTATCAGTGGTTTTCACCACCATAGAATTCATTATTAAAACATTATACATAACTACTAACTAGCCTCGGTTTTGAAAAATCTAATACACCTTTCTGGAAAGTTGTGGTAATGGAAACATTTACGTGCAGTTGGGTACCCTATTCAAAGTTCTCAAATGTTTGCAGTCCTTTCTTCATACAACTCTTGGTTTCCTAAATCAGAATGGACACTTTGCATCCATCCTAAATCTTCCATTTCAGAACCAAAGGCCTTCCTTTTGTGACAAAGCCCCATGGCCTTTTCTCCTCTAAAGCAGGAGGATGTCACCACCTGCTTGCACTTGTCTTCCACCTTCTGCCCCGAGGGATGCCCAGAGCACAGGACGCCTCCCTGGCCTCTCCTGTTCTCAGAGTTGGCCGATCTGTGCCTGAAAGCAAAAGGAAGAAGCAGACCAGGCATACGAGGGGCCCCTGAGTGCCTTCAAGGAGGGGCAGAGCCCCCCCGACTCCCAGACCCGGCCTCTGTCACATCTGTAGTGTCACCTCAACTGTCACATAGCCGAGACACCAACTTTTTAAAAAGTCAGATCTTAGCTGGAACATCACCTTCTAAAAATGCATCTGAGTGCATCTTAGCAATTGTCCCACGTCTGTGGGGGTGGGGGTCCTCTGGCCAAGTGTGCAGGGAAGGGGACACAGGTACCCGCCAGCCCATGAAGGCAGCTGTCACGCAGAGGCGCGGCGCCAGTGTGGGCGTCAGGAGCACCTCCGCTGTTGCTTGTCTGTGCTGGCGGCTGCTTCTGGGTCTCAGCGTGCCCTCGGGGGCCCTCCCTGGCTACCAGGCCTTCCGGATCTTGCCAGACTCCACAATCCGTCCCATCTGTGGTAATGGGGTTAACCTAAAAGGCCTTCCTTGGAGTGGCTGCGGGGACTGAGCAGAACCATGTGAGCACATGGGATCTGAGCACGGGATTGCACAGTGTGCGGCCGACACCCAGCACAGCTAGCGGCCCCAGTTACTCGGCCCCTCCGTTCCGTCAGGGAGTGTTTGGGGCCTAGCTGCTCCATCGGACCTAAGCAGGAGGTCAGAGTGGACGATGGTGGGCTGCTTTAACCAGCCTACCGGCCTGGCATCTGTGGCAGCCAAGGGCCCTGCAAAACCCCAGCTCCTGGGGGTAGAGATGGGGCAGATGCTCTGCAGCACGTCCCCCTGTAGTCAGAGGTGGGAACCCATTTATGGCCTCCAGCCCTCATCCAGCCCCCTGATTTTACAAACACAGTGTGTGCAAATCAGTGCCCACATGCTGGTGGGCACACAGGCCTCTGCGGTTCTGAGGACCCTGTGTGGACGAGGTCTGAGCCGGCTTGACATGTGGCTCCGCTCACCCTTCTCCAAGGCCATGAGCACTTGTCCACATGACACCACTGTCCGGGCTGCGGAGTGCCTGACAGCCTTGGTGGCTTTGCAAACTGTTCTGCAGAAGCCACATCTCAGCCACCCTGTCCCCACCCCTCACCCTCTCTTCACTTTGCGGTCTTTAGGCAGAAAAGGGCTTTCTGGGCAGTCCTGGCCCACTGTAGCTGAGTCAGCTCGGGGGAATCTCCACCTCCTCAAACCTGCCTCCCAGTTCTTTCCACCCAAAGGGAGCAAAGGCCAGGCCAGGGAAGCTGTGGCCTCGGAGCCCCACTGCAGTAACCGTCGCATTTCTTTCTCTCTCCACAGGACTATTTTTACCCTCGATACTTAGGTAAGTTTAAGCACTGCTTCCCTGGCTTGTGAAGTGTCAGGCACCACAGGAGCAAGTGGCCAACATTCCCTTGCACGCCGCTCCTGGAGGAAGGCAGCCAGCCACCCGCAAGTAGGGTCTCTCCAGAGCTGCAGGTCTGACACTCGTTCGTGCCTTGTGCGCTGTGACGATCCACGGTGACCTCGGTCGGAGCCATTGGCAAACCCCTTCACTGCTCTGATTGCCGGCTGAGCACTTTGTCTGGAAGTGTCTGAAACTCTGGTCTTGGGACCCTGCACGTCTGAAATTAAGGACCCAAAGAGCTGTGTTTATTGAATTTACCATGATACTAATTAAAACTGAGAACATTAAAAATGTTTTTGTTTAATCTGAATGACAGGAATGTGCAAAGACTCTCTGGCCAGGGAGCAGGGACGTCACTGATGTGGGTCCCTCGGGGAACGGCCTGGCTGTGCTGGTCTCCTGGCAGGCACCCACTGCAGAGCAAGACAGAGGGCTCGGCACCCACTCGGCCCCGGGCTACACATGCCCAGCAGCTGAGGCCTGAGGCCCCGACAGCTCCCAAAGAGAGTGTCCAACATGCAGGACAGCTTGGAGGGGCTTTCTTCAAAACAGACTGACTTTCAGATTAAGTGCAGGGTTTCCAGAGGGGGCCAGCTTAGCTTCAGCCATGGTCAGACAGCCTCCTGAACGTTATCAGCGGCAGAGTAAGTCCCCAGCCAGGCCGCGGTGACGTGTTGTGAGGCGCTTGCCATTTTCTGAAGGCATTTTCTTGTATGTCAGTGTTAAAATGATCTCTATTCTCAAAAGCTCAGATATGTTGTTGCTGGGGGGTGGTGGCACCATCGTAAATAGGCTGCTTTCCCATGAATGTCTGAGAGACCAGTCCTAGTGCTAAGTTCTGTTCCAGCTCCTGTGTCTGAAGGTAACCGCTGTCTGTTTCTCTCTTGCAGAGTGCATGAGTAAATATGGATCTCCGTACACAAAAAACCCCGCTTTCGTTACATGTGTTCAAAGTAAGTGTCTCCTCCAAGCCCTCTGAGTTTGGGTGACTTCAGGCTTGTCTTGAGGATTTCCATTGTCTTCAGGAGCCACAGCACCTGCTGAGACCTGCCCCCCTCCACTGAAATTTCTTTATTAAGCAAGGAAGGTTGAGTTTTTGAGTACACGAGAAATTCACGTGGTATGAAATTTCAACCTTCACCAGGGTGGAGAGGGAGCAGCTCCCTGCCCTGCCTCCTAGTCGGCCAGTTAAGTTCCCTTTCCCAGGAGTAAGATATACTTAGACCTGTAAAAATATAACGCAGGCTACTGTGTATATTGTGGATACTTCCACACCGGGATGCATGGGAGAGAGGGCAGGCAGCATGATTTGTTTAATCAATGTGCATTGGCAGACTTCTAGGCTATTTCCAGTTTTTATTATTGCAAACCAAACCAGGGCAATATCTGTGTGTCTGCGTATCTCCTGCAGAATGGGCCTCGCCTCTAGGAATGGAACTATGGGGCCACATGAACACCATCCTGTGACACAGGTCCGGCCGCAGCACCCCAGCAGGCGCCCCTACCCTGTGCCAGGCTAGTGGTCTTTCAGCTTTTCGGTCTGTTCCAATATAAATGGTGAAAAGTGACACCCCATCATTTCAGTTCATGTTTTTCTTACTAATGACAAAGTTGAGCTTCATGTTTAAGAACCTTCGATTTCCTTCCATAAACAATTTATTCATATTTGCCTATTTTTCTCAATTTGTAGGAGCTGTTGATTAGATTTGCAAATTAGCCATTTGTCCTCAAGATAGAAAAATTGTCCCTCAGCTCATCATTCATCTTTTTTGTTGTTATTAATGTCATGCTAAGTGATTGTATGGAAAAGCTGCCACTTCCGGTGTCCTGTCGCATGAGTTCTAACCCACAGAGCAGCACAGCCCCTTAGCCGGGCCCTGCCCGGGGACTGGCGCTGGTCTGAAGGCCTCTCAGTGTGAGCCACTGTCGCCACAGTGCCAGCCCCTGAGGACACCAGGCTCTGCGCACAGCCAGGGTTCTCCCTGCACACGGCCAGATCTCAGGGATGGCAGGAAGACAGGGAGGACGCAGAGCCGGTCTTGGGCCTGGCTGGCCGGGGCTCTGCTGTGTCACTGCCCGTGTGCGTGCCAGCTGCAGGCCCATCTGATGCCCCGTCACAGACCCCAGACCCCGCCCAGATGCGCCAAGGAAAGGGTCGGTTTAACACAGTGGTTCTGCTGTGACTAGGCTCCCCTCTGGCCCCTGGGCAGCCTCGCAGTAGTGGGTGCAGAAGAGCCGGTTAACCCGGAGCCAGAACCCAGGCCTATGCGTCAGGGTGACCAGGAGGGAGCCTCGCCACCTTCAGGGGTCAGCCGTGGCGTCGCCGAGGCCGTGGGCCAGCAGAAGCATCCCAGCTTCGAGTTCTGGCTCTGTGTTTTAGCAGCTTTCTTGTTAACTTGCTGAACCAATTTCTTTTCTGTGTATTCAAACTTACTAGATCATTTTAGTTTTGGGTTCTAGACTCTTCCTTAGGTCCCGTGTGTCCCGTGGTTAAGTGTATGGTCCATACAGTGTCTCCCTGAGGCTGTGGTAGGGAAGAGTCTGGACGTGCTCATTGCTTTGAGGAGCGTGGCCAGCTTGTTCCAACACCTTTATTTGAAATCACCAGGTTTGCTCAAAGAGGGCTTCAAAATCCTGGGCCATCGGGTCGTACGAGAGACGTCGTGATGTCAGAGTGCCTTTAGCTGATAGCAGAGCCACTTGTCGATGGGGCAAGGCTTTCTGTCCTTGAGCGGGGCAGCCTGGGGGATTGGGGTCCGGTGCCGTCCCTCAAGTTGGTGTTTGAGGGCAAACCTCGTGCTGTTACTCCAAATGCATTACACACGGTTGCCAGGGTGTTAGGAGGCTGCCCTGTGCCCGGACTCTGCCCTGCCAGGACCCCTCCCTGTGGGCAGGTGTCCACCTGGGAATGTGACCAGGGCACTGTCTGGACCTCAGAGGCCGCCCGGGTGCAAGGACATTCTGTAAGCGAGGCTCGAGGTGCTGTAGACACGCCACTATCGGGTGAGGACTGCCGGGATGATCGGCCACCCGCCCACCATCCTGGAAGACACGCCCCCGGCCTCGGGGCCACCCCCACACACTTTCAGAGCTCCTTTCTGGGAACAGGCTGCCGCATGTGTTGGTGCCCACGTGTTAAATTAAAGCAGCCCCCTCCCTTACCTCCCAGCTTGTCTTAGCCACATCCAGTCTGGTGAGCCGGCCATGCCCCTGCACCCCAGCAGAGGGTCTGGGCGGGGTTCCTCCATGTGGCCCAGGCTGTCTCGATGAGCCCCTGGCCCAGCCCCACCCCAGGAGAGGGTCCCTTTGCCATGTGCTCGGGTCAGCGGGACAGCCCTGCACCAGGGGGCATCTCGGAGGCAGCTTGTTACTGCCTCCGCCCCTGTGCCCTGGGGAACGAGGAGCTGAAGGCAGCTCAGAAAGGCATTTGGTCAGCTGTCAGCAGGTGCTTCGCATCCCAGGACCATGGCCACCCAGGCCCAGATAAACCGCTTTGCTCCTGGGTGGCTGCACCCCACTGGAGCCCTCCCTGGGCGCCGTGTGGGGTGGTTAACTGGGTGCCCAGGGGCCTGCGAAGCTTGGTCTTTGTCAGTGCTTTAAGATTCCTCACGTTTGCTGGGCACCCGCTGAGGGCCTGACAGATGTAGGCCTTTGTCCTTCTGTCCTACAGAGAAACTTCCCAGCAAGTTGGCAAAGGAAAGTGGTGGTGGGTGTGGTGTGGGACCCCTACGACAATCCCACCCTCACAAGTTGTTATTGGACCCTCGTTCTGGGACCCTGAGGGTTTTTTAAGGGGGTGGTTAGGCATTCTAGGCAAATTCCAGATGAAGTTGACCAGCCCTGTGTCAAATGTCCAGGCATGTGCTCCTGAAATGACCTCAGGTGGAGCCTCACACCACCTGCCCGCCTCCCTGTGCCCTGGCAGCAGGCCGCCTTCATCTCTCTTCCTGGAGCTGGGCTTGACCTCACCTCCCCGGCCCTTGGTCCCAGTGTCGCCTGCCATACGGCTGTGCTGTGTGCGCAGACGTGGGGACGGCCCAGCGGCCCCATGGCCGACCTGGACCCCGTTGCCCGGGGCACCCTGTCAAAAACAGCTATGTGAGTGGCTTGGAAACACTTGGAGACGCTGCGTTCAGTTAACACGGCAAGCACGCTCGCTGTGCGGCACAAGCAGGCTTCGAGCTGTGCCACGGAGGAGCCGCACAGAGTCCCGGGAGGTGGGAGTTCCATTGGGCCTGCTGCTGAGCGGGGCCCAGACCGCGTGGGATGGCAGAGCAACCACACACCCTGGCGTCTGGAGTCTGTGCCAGCAACGGGCTGACAGAGTCCCCATGTGGGCAGGAGGAATGCTCGCCTGTGCTGCAGGGAAGGAAATGCTCTGCCGGGAATCCATTGCTGGTGACCACAGCGGTCCCTGAGGGGGACAGCCGTGCCCAACCTTGGCGTCGGGCTGGAAACCTCAGCCATTCCAAGGGGAAGCGGGACATTGCTGCTGACCCGCATGTCCTGGCGCATGTGACGCTGGAGGCCCCGTGGGCTTGGCATGGGCCTGTCCCCGATTACCCCCAGTGACCACAGTGGAGGGCACGGGTGACTCGGGTCTGTATGGGACAGAGAGGCAAAGCTGGAGGACCTCCACATCCTTGTTACCCGCTATTCAGACAGGCCTCTCCCTGGACACCTGCACCGTGTTTAAGGCGGGCTCTCTGCTTCACACACGCAGAGCGACCACACCGGACCCACCTGCTCTCAGCGGCTGCACGGCCCCTGAAAAGGATGTAATTCGGTGTGAGATGACTTGGTGCCAGTGCGGCAGAGGACGCCGCGTAGCTGTCTGAGCTGGCCCAGGGTGGCACGCCCCCATGTCAGGCTTACCCCTTGCCTGGGCCTGGGGACCACAGCCTCTAGGCCACTGAGGAAAGGCAACCAGTTGCCCTCAACTGAGAACGACTTCAGGGAAGCAGGATTGGTGTCAGCCGTCAATGACTCTAAAGCCCACACCATGGGGACCACTGGATACACCAGCCCCAGGCCTTGGTTTGGCCCTTAGTCATGGACCCCTCGTTACTCAGGCCTGGATAAGGCAAGTGTCCACCTTGGAAGAGAGGAGAAGGGCAGAGAGTCACGGGGCGGCTATGAGTGCCTGCAGGCTCAAGACAGGAAGGCCATGCAAAGACAATGGGATCCCTGCGGGGACCAGGGTGGACCTGCAGGCACTTGGGAGCAGGAAGCCAAGGGCGCCTGGACGGCCTGGTGGGTTTGGAGCTGGAGGCTGGCCTGGACGCTGTGCCTTGGCGGGCTGGCTGGGAGTGGCAGGAAGCTGCCCCCCTTGACAAGGGGAGCAACTATGAATGCAGGGTGGCTGTTTCTCTAAGGCCAGGCCCATCCTCCACTGCCTGAGCCCGGCCAGCTCGGCTCCTCCAGCCTCCCCAGGGTGTCCCAGCCTGCGTGCATGCCTGCAGACACCAGCCCTCTGCAGCCCGGTGGCGTCAGGCCTCTCCACGGAGTGCTGACAACACCTGCAGTGTTTCAGATGGAGCGTTTGCCTCCCTGCCAGTGCCGCCGGCAGCCCCTCAAGGGCTCCTGAGCTGGAGGGTGGCAGGCCTTCTCTCAGCAGCCCAAACCCAGGGGTGCGTGGTCCCCATGTGGCCAAGCTTCCCCACGATGTGCAGTCTGCTTGCGAGGAGCTGCTCCTCCCATGCAGAGTCCTTGGGACGCATCTGCTCAGGGTCTCCTAACCATGGGCCCCAAAGCCACTGGGAACTGTGATGGTCACACCGGGCCCAGGAGGGTGGCTCTCGGAGTGAGAGGGCAGAGCAGGCCTGGCCTGGTGTGGCCCTCTGAGAGGCTGGGGATGCAGGGGTGGGCGGGAGGTTCCAGCATGACCTGTAGAGGCAGGTTTCTGGGAAGAGGGGTTGTGTCCAGAGGCTCAGCCCTGTGGGGAGAACAATGGAGGTCGATGGGCTGGGATTTGAGTGACCAGGGGACCCAGGAAACAGATGTCCGACAGGACAGGCGACTGTTCCACATTGCCTAGAAGCCCCGGGGTCAGCCAGGGGTCTCAGGACCGGCTCTCTGGGAGGTCAGACTCAGGCTGTCCTCTGCCTCCCCGGGCCCCCAGCCCCCAGCCCAGGGGCAGGCAGCCATTTCCTCTGAGCTGGCCTCAGTTTCCTGGGACCAGGCAGGCCCTGGCCAGCCCGTTGCATGACCCCACTTCTGCCTGGAGATGGGGTTCGGTGTGGCCAGCCCCAGCCAGTGGAGGGGATGCCAGTACCCAGATGTGCCTCAGCATGCAAACCCCGGGCGAGGGCTCCCCGGACCAATGGGAGGCTGTGCTCCTGCCTCTGACCCTCCTTCCCTCTCCTTCCTTTCCACTCAGACCTGCCTGACCAGTGCTCTCCGAACCCCTGCAGTAAGGAGGGGACCCACATCTGCCAAGACCTCATGGGCAACTTCTACTGCCAGTGCAAGGATGGCTGGGGGGGCCGACTCTGTGACAGAGGTAAGGCCAGACGGGCTGCCGACGAGCAGCTATGGATCCCCCTTCATCCTCTCCCTGCCCCTTGGGGACACAGCTTGCAAGGCTTGTTCTGGCTGAGACATGAGGGGGCAGGCTCTCCTGGGTCCCAGGCCCCTTGCTGGCCAGCCTCTGCTCCCTTGGGGCGAGGAAGGTCATGGTAGGAGGTGTCCTGTACCCTGAGCCAGGCCAGCGCCCGAAGATGGACGAGACGCAGCACTGGAGCAAAGGAAGGGTCCCCCAGGGTGGAGGGAGCCCCACGGAGGCCCCGTGGGCCTCAGCCCGTTGGGTGAAAAGGGGAGCAGAGTCATCTCACCTGCAGTTGTGGGGCGCCAGCAAAGCGGCTGCAGGAAAAGCCCCCAGGACCTGGTTAGCACCTCCGTCCCCCAGGGCCCCTTCTGGGGCCAGCTAAGCAGCCCTGGAGGCCCTGTCCGCAGGTGGCCTGCGCTCAGCTCCGCGCGTGTGTGGCTTGGCCAGGCTGTGTTTGAGCCTCACAACTGCTCGGCCAAGTCTGTCCTCACCCACTTTCAGCCTCTACCCTCCTCTGCACACTTGGGTGGCCATGGAGCTGGCACCGTGGACCGCCACCGCCCACGGCACGGCAGCTCGCCCCTGCCCTCCCCACCCATGGTCTGGGAGCTAGGAGTGCAGATGCCGCCTCACTAAGGCGGGCCACGTGTCACCGCTGGGCTCCCCCCAGACCCTCTGTGCCCTGTGCCCAGATGTCAATGAGTGCGGCCAGCAAAATGGCGGCTGTGACCAGATCTGCTACAACAAGCCGGGCAGCTTCCATTGTGCCTGCTTCAGCGGCTACGTGCTCTCCCCTGACAGCAGGACTTGCCAAGGTAAGGCCTCCAGACCGCGGCTTCCTGGGCCTCCCCGTCTCCCCGCTGCCCTCTGCTCCCCTTTTATTTTTATTTTTGCAATTGCCAAAGTCGGCCAACTGCCAAGGTTTGCAATCACACTTGCTTCTCCGCAAGAGGTGCTGGCCAGGCCTGGTTTCCTGAGGTTCTGGAGCACGGGTGGGGCGTCCTGCAGGGAGCACATGCCCGGGCATGCCAGTGGCCTTGGGGTGCTGCCCAGGACCAAGACACAGGATGATTCACCAGGATCTGGGGGGAGGCCAGCCCAGCAGACGAGACCCGCTCACTGCCCCGGGATGGGAGGCGGCTGCTGGGCCTGCTTCCAGCGCCGTGGAGCCTGCAGACATTTCCGTGCAGCTCGGAGCCCAGGACGTCTCTGGGGGCCGAGGGAAGGGAGCACAAGGGTAGAGGCTCCGGTCCCAGGGACCTCGCCTGTCGACACCCACACTGCCTTCCACCAGCCCCCTACTCCACCTCCCACCGCCTCACCCGTCGCTGGCCTCCCTCTGGGAAAGGCCTGCTCGCTGAGGAAAGCAGATGGCAGCTCAGCCCTACCCCCTCCTGCTTCCAGACAGTCCATTCCGGGGCTCTGGGCAGCTGAACGTCCCACATACCCTGGCCACCTCCTCTCTGGCCAAAGCCCCCGCGTGCGGGAACAGTGCCTCCCTTTGCAGGAGCAGCGCTCCTCCCCCTGCCTGCTGGCATCTGAGTGCCGTAGGCAGCTTACTGGGGACGTGGGGCGGACGCTGCCAAGGGAGAAGCGGATGGAGGGCCTTCGCCCCTTGGGAAGACGTCAGCGTTGCCTGTCCTCAGCCGTGGCCCCCGCCCTGACGGCTCTGCTGGGGCTGCATCCAGTGGGCATAGTGACCTTCCTGGTGCCCACTTGGCCTGGCCTCTGTCAGGGCCGCTGCCAGGTGCCGTCCAGACCCAGCCTCATTGTGGCCCGAGAAGGCACTTCAGCCTGCCGGCAGTGTCCTCATCTCGGAGAGCCAAGGATGCCCTGTTGTCTGGCGGAAGTATTTAACACAGCACCCGGGGACCTGCTGTTACCTGAGAACCCCCTGCTGTCCTCTGCAGACCAGGACTGACTGGGGACTTGTATCCGGCGCCCCTGCGGTCGCTGGAGGGGGGTCCTTAGGAATCCCAGGCCCACTGTCAGGTTCTGTGTGTCCGAGTGCCTCTAGGCAGGGCCACCGTGCTGTGAGGGGAAGCCCTGTTCCGACCTCCTCGAAAGACCCCAAGGGACTGGATCGTAGGCAACCCTCAACCCTCCACCAAGTCTGAGACGTGTGGGGAGGACTCCGGTGGTCTGAGAGGACCCTGGCGTCTAGTTGCCTTTTCCCCCAGAACGGTGCGCAGGACAGCGGGTCGGGTCTGCCCCCACTTGGGCCCGCGGACCACAAGGCACTCATGAGCATGACTGAATAATTAGCGTGATGGCAGGAACCCACCCTCGATGCTGGGCTTTGGGGTATACCTGCAGGTGCCGGGTCCACGTGCCTGTCTCCTGGCCACCACCACTCCCTTGGGACCTTAGAACCCCAGACCCAGGCACGGGGCTGCCGGGGGCAAGGATGCTGGTCACTGTGGTGGGAAGGGGCTGCGCTTCCATCATGTCCTCCTCGTCAGGCCCAGAGATGCTGGGAGGGGCGCTTCACGTGCCTCTGGGGTCTCCCGGGCAGCTTGAGGAAAGGGTACTGGGCGGGAGGGTGGGTGCAGGCCTGCCTCTCTACCAGATACTGGAAGGGATGGGCTGCCGAAGGCTGGGTATGCAGGAGGGTGGGCGAGCCAGCCCCTCTCCTGGGGTAGCAGCAAGTGAGGGGCCAGCACCTGTTTGAGGACCCGCTGGCCTCTGCGGGACGACACAGTGGGGCCAGGCCTGGGCTTTCTGGGTCTGCTGCCAGCGCCACCCCCCTCCCAGGTCATCATGCTCTGTGGTTAATGGGGAGATGGCGGTGTCTTTGATGGGCAAAGTGTCAGGAATGTTGAGGGTTAGGAAAGGGCATGGAGAAGACCAGGGTCGTGGGGCCCCCACCCCCAGAGTTTAGGAGTCTGTGACCCAGGGTAGAAGGAAGCTGTGACGCAGGGCCATGGGGGTGGCCGATGTGGGGGTCCCCCACCGTTTCCCTTGGGAGGGGGAGCCGGGCTATGGCAGGGACGGTTCTGAAAGAGCTGAAGGCCCCAGGCCTGGGCCCCTGTCTGGTGCTGCTGGGCGGCCTCGTTTCCCAGTGGGTTCGGCTCTGTATCTGGAACTTGTGAGAAATGGTTCCGGGCCTCCCAGCCACCCTCAGGAAGTCTGGAGTCATCCACCAACCAGGCCTACAGGCCCTGAGGGGCTCCACGGCATCGTGAGTGGCTGGCGGGCCAGCCGTGCCTGCTCTGCCCCGAGTGCCCGGCCTGGGGGTCAGGCCACCAGGCCCTCTCCCGGTGCTGACTCGGACGTCTGCAGGCTGGTCACCTGCCCAGATCATAAACTCTCATGGAGCCAGTGAAGGCTGGCAAGACTGCTGGGTAGCCCCAGAGCTGTTCCTGCCATTGTGGAGGGTCTTATCAGCTCTGGTCAGAGGGCTAGCGCGGGCAAAGCTCCTTTGTGCAAGGAGGCCGCCCGACCCGACCCAACCCTCTAGGCAGCACATTGTCCCTGTTCCCTGGTGCTCTGCCTGCTGTCCTCCCACTGTCCCCCAGCTCTGCTGCCTGTGCTGAGGGGACAAGGTTTCTCAGACCCAGAGGTGGGGCTGGCTCCTGAGCTGAAGCGTGGGGTCAGAAGCATCACCAGCAATCGTCCTGATAAAGGGAGGCTCCCCTGGGGAAGGTGCGCTGTGCGCGGGCCATCTCACCAGCTCCGCGTTTGCTGGTGAACTGTGCTGGGAGGAAGCCACGACGTGCCGAGGCTTTGCCGTGCAGGTGTGTCACCCTGAGAAACCTGGGCTGTTTGAAGTAACAGTTGCATTGTCAAGACGCCCCTTCTGTCCCTGTAGGAAACGGGTTTCTAACTGGGGTTTTTCTACTTTGCTGAAGTGGATAATGGGTGGCCGAGCCGGGAGAGAGCCTTGGTGACACCATTACTGTGGTGCGTGGTTTCCAATGGGCAGACAGAGTAGGTGGAGTGAAGTTTGCCGCTAAAGGCAAGGAGTCGAGTCCAGGGGCCAGAAAGGTCAGCGCAGGGTTCCTGAGGCAGGAGGCTCCAGGTAGAAAGGCCCCGGGTGACTTTCTATCTCCAGTTGTTTGAATGGAGCAACAACTGTGTGCACGCCCCTGACCAGGCAGTGCCCTGTCCAGCATCCGAACCCAGCTTCTCAGCTGGGGCCCTGACCAGAAATGCCCCCCCACCCCTGCTCATAGGCCTCAAGCTGCAAAGGCCAGTGGATGGAAGGGAGGGGAGGGGAAGGCAGTGGGGAGCAAGGGCAGGGAGAGGTGTGGGAAGGAGAGGCGACAGAGCAGAGGGGAGGGGACGCTTGTGGAGAGGGACGGCCATGGAGGGAGGGTGGGGAGCGCTGGCCGCAGGTGCCCTGCACCCTGCCTGCCCCAGGCTCTCCCTGAAGAGCCGATGCCTCAGGCCTGCGCTCAGCTTGGTGGCTGGGGAGGCCCCGGCTTCCGGGTCACGGGGCGCCAGCTGCTGCATCCTCCGTCAGCGTGGGGACAGCATGGTCCTTTGCTGGTCCCCTTGCAGACATGGACGAGTGTGCAGACACGGGCACCTGCGGGGAGGCGCACTGCCGGAACCTGCCCGGCTCCTACTCCTGCCTCTGCGACACGGGCTACGCCTTCAGTCCCCAGGAGAACGCCTGCCAAGGTGCCTCCCAGCCCCGCGGAGCCACACACACGCGCAGCACACCACGCACATGCGAACGTGCGCTCAAGCGTGTTCCCGCACACACGTGCATGTGCCACCACACATGGGCACACACGTGGCTCTCGGTGCCGGGCCCCTCCTCCAAACTACCACAGGTGATGAGGGAAGGGTCACGGGAAATGCGCCACGCTCCTGGGCTGGCAGGCTCTCTCTGACCCTTGGTTCAGCCCGCTCTGCAGGGACATGCCTGCGACAGCTCGCAGGCTGACTGCTGCCGTGTCCTGGGGGCACGGAGAGATGCACTCTCACTGGCCTTCCGTTGGTCGCCCCTCCGGAGCAGGACAGGGTGGTCGCAGCCCCCACACCCTGCTGGTCTGCCCTCCAGGGCCACCCCCGGGCCCCTCAGGCAGCCCCAGGGATGCCCACTGGCGGCACAGCCTGGGCCCAACCTCGGCACCGACATGTTGTTGGTGACCTGGCCACATGCAGAGCCTCACTTTTCAGCACCCTGGGCCCTGCTGCTAACACCTCCCCTGGAACAGCAGAGGCTCAGGTGGGGGTGCCTCCTGAGTCACACACTAGGGGTCTATGTCCACCGCAGATGCCCCGCATGTGTGATCAGAGGGGGTGTGGTGGCAGAGTGAGCTTTGACGCCTCCCCTGTGGCTGGCAGATGTGGATGAGTGTGCGGAGAGCCGCTGTGAGCAGGCCTGCGTCAACTCCCTGGGGAGCTACAGCTGCCACTGCAATGGACGTGGGGGCCTCAAGCTGTCCCAGGACATGAACACCTGCGAGGTAGGGCCCCACCCATGCCGGACGCCCAGCCCGCAGACATGCCACCATGCACTGTGCAGTTATAGCTGCAGGGGAGGTTTACCCAGAGCAACACTCCCATAGAAAGTCCTGGGGCCCCGAGGAGAGGTGGGTGGCTGAGCGGCGAGGTGCGTCCTGGGGTCCCAGGGAGAGGCGCATGGCCGAGCAGCTGGGGTGGGGGCAAGTCACCCTCCGCAACACTCCAGGTAGCTTGGGGCCAGCATGTGAACACATGCAGTTCCTGTCCCCACTCTGCTCAGGCTCTGTGATGCGGGTTCCAGCAGAGCCTCCTGACCGTGGCCCAGCCCACCTCTCTGCACAGTGGAGAAGCTGTGTCATAGAGCAGGGAACATTCTAGAAACAAGTCTTCAGGGCCTCCGTGGTTTACTTATGTTACAATGTTTTACCATTTTTTGTTTATTTTTTTACTATATCCTTATGTATTTATTCTTACGGTATTTTATTCTGTGTTGGGAACATTTCATAGCTTAATAATAGCAAAACGGCCATTGGCATGGCAATGGACGCAGGGTAGCATGGGGACAGGAGCCCCAGGGCCCTGCAGGCACCCGTGAGCCCTGCTCTGAAGCCCCAGGTCGTAGTAGCGTCTCGGCTTTCACCAAGAATGCAGCCCGGGTTCATGCTGGAGCCCCTGGGTGGCCGCTGGGCAGCTGAGGGAGGGCTCGCTGAGCGTCCAGATAGGGCCTGTGTGACCGGAGGGGCTGAGCTGCACCGCCTAATGCCCCTCGCTCCCGTTTGGACAGGACATTCTGCCCTGTGTGCCCTTCAATGTGGCCAAAAGCGTGAAGTCCTTATACCTGGGCCGCATGTTCAGTGGAACACCTGTGATCAGACTGCGCTTCAAGAGGCTGCAGCCCACCAGGTGAGGGGGCAGCTCACGCATGGCATGGCCGTGAGCCCAGCAGACCCCGGGTGTGCTGTCCTGGCTGCCGGCTCTCGGTGCAGGGTCTCTGCTCCGTGCAGGCAGTACGCCTCCAGACTGCTTCTGGCACCGGGGAGGATTTCAGGGGGCGGGGTGGGGGCCCTGGCCTGCCACCCTCCGCTGCTCCTAATGCCATCGAGCTCCCACCGGGAAGGAGGCCCCGAGCTGTGAACGACCATTTGTTTCTCCTACCGGGGCCCAGACTAGTGGCTGAATTCGACTTCAGGACCTTTGACCCCGAAGGCGTCCTCTTCTTTGCTGGAGGCCATCAAAACGGCACCTGGATCGTCCTGGGCCTGCGGGCCGGCCGGCTGGAGCTGCAGCTCCGCTACGGCGGCATTGGCCGCGTCACCAGTAGTGGGCCCGTCATCAACCACGGCATGTGGCAGACGGTGAGTGTGGCCACTGTGCCACTCCTGGGCACAGGGCCCTGGCATTTGCTCACACACTCACTTGCTGTACGGGAAGCAGGCAGGGACAGGCCCTGCCTGAGAGGTCTGCACTCTGACGGGGCTTTTTCCCACCACAGAGTCAGACTGTGGCTCCCGCCCGAGCTGTGGTTCTCAGTGGGCGACTCCATCAGGGGACACCTGGCTGTGTCTGGAGACAGTCCCTTTTGTCACGGCTGGGGGTGGAGGCTCCTGGCTGCTGGGTGAGGCCAGGGGCTGCTGGATGCCCTGCAGCACACAGGTGTCCACCTCAGAACCGCCTGGTGCAGACTGTGAGCAGCGTGGGGGCTGAGACCCCTGGACTGGGTCTGGGCGCCTGCCTGGTGTCTGGGCCCAGGGGCTCAGCTTTCAGCGTAGGGCAGGTCAGCTGGGATGCTGGCACCACCCTGGGACCTGGCCTCTGGGGCCTGCCCGGCCCTGCTGGGATGCCCACTCACGTCAGGTGCGTTTCGGTGGGGCGAGCCAACCGCCCGCCTGAACCGGCTGGTGCCAGTTAGACCTGCAGCTGGGGCGGCCGGCTTTGAGGGTCCTGCCTGCGTTCCAGTAGTCTGGGACACACACGTCCTTCCAAACACTTGGCAGTTCCAGTGGGAAGTGGCTTTTAGAAGTAAACACTAGAAAGAAAAATGGCAAAAGCATTCCTTTTGCTTTAGAAATGAAGATAAAATGGAAAATTTCACCTTGGGCTGTGTGAATAAAACCATTACAGACGATATTTCCATCCTGTAGCTCCTTCTTGCAGACTGTTAGATAAGCCCCTGAGCATCAGGTGTTGTCCTCGGCAAGCTGCTGATGGACACTCTGTCTCAGGGAAGCAGCCTGTGGGCTGAGAAGCAGGCGTCCACACATGGGAGCCGGCCGTGGGGCATGAGGGCCTGGGTGGGGTGGGTGCCCCAGGTGGGAGCGGGGAGGAGGCACGGCCAGGGGTGCAGCTGGCCCCACCCCAGACCAGCAGGTTGTCCAGGAGCAGGGCCGGCTCAGAGATGACGTCCGCCTGACTTTCTGAGAAGACCCGGCCCCCAGCGGCGCCTTGCGCCTCACTTTTCTGTCCAGACTCCGCCAAGCACCTGAATGTCCCTCCGCCTTAGCAGAAAGGAAGCTGGTAGACTTCAGGGAGGTCCACGGTGCGCAGAGTGGTCAGTTGTTTTCCCACATGGAGAGGTTTAGGATGAATTTATGTGTTCGTTTAGCATTCGGGCTGTGCCAGGCACTTGACTAACTTGGAGATCTAGAAATAACACATGTTCTCTTTCCTTTGATGGGGCACAGTTAGTTAAAGGGGCGCAAGTGAGCGACCAAAGTGGGGGCGTGGCTGAGGGGCCGCTGGTGCCAGGGACCGTCTGCTCTCTTGGGGGCAGCTCCTGGCTGTGGCTTAAGAAGGGCCCAGGGAGTCAGGATGAGAAAGGTGGCTCGGGGGCTCGCCTGAAGGAGGACGAGCAGGGGGAGGAGGCCGGTGCTGGGAGGGCTCCCCGGGGCCTGTAGCCTTACCCAAGGCCGCAGGGAGGTCGTGTGGGGCAGAAGGCTCAGTCCCTTCCCAGAACTCCTTTTCTCCAGATCTCTGTTGAGGAGCTGGAGCGGACCCTGGTGATCAAGGTGAACAGGGATGCTGTGATGAAGGTTGCAGTGGCCGGGGACCTGTTCCAGCTGGACAGGGGGCTGTACCACCTGACCCTCACCGTCGGGGGCCTTCCCTTCAAGGAGACCGACCTGGTCCAGCCTGTAAGCATGTCACAGTCTGGCGTGAGAGCCCGGGGCCCCCGTGCGGACAGGGTGGAGCTGCGATGCCCACGTTTAGCGCTGACCAGGGTCAGGAGAGGCACCTGGAGGGCAGAGGCCCCGAGGCCACCACAGGCCCCATGGCATTGATTCCATTGTCGCTTTCTGTGACACATTGGAGTCCTCAGCTGAATTGATAATAAAATGTTTGTTTTGCAGTGGAGATAAAAACACAATGAAATTATTCTTTGACAAAAAGAACAACCACCTTTTTGGACAAATCCCAAGAACATTTGGGTTGCTGAAACTCTCAGGATTTCCATAGGGAGAAACCTGGGGAGGTCACTGCTGGTCGTGTTTCAAAGTCCTGCCCCTTGTCACCTCCCCTCACATACTGTCCCCTGTCTGTGTTCTCCGACCCCCAGCATGTTGATGTCGGTGGCCAGAATCTCGGCTTTGTGATCATGATTTCCACTGCAAGTACAGAAATGAGTCATGACTCTGTTGAGGTCCGAGTAGTGCCTTCTGTTAGCATTGTCTTCCCTCAGGGGCAGAGGGGACGTCCTGCACATGACCATTAGCACCAGACCCCTTCTTAGGGCTCCTGCGCTGTGTGTGCCATTTACAGCCCTGTCCCACCACACTCTCCAGTGAGGGCTGAGGTGACCACATAGTCAGCAGGCTGAGTAGCATTGCCAGCCCCTGGGCTCACTCCTGCACCATGCCCCCCAGGGGTCCACCAGGCTGACTGCCTCCCAGGCCACCATGCCACATGCCCTCTCAGAAGGTGGTCAGCCACCTGCCCTCTGCTTTCCGTGGGCTGGTACAGACGAAGGGACCCCACAGTTGTCAAGCGTGCAGCCCTTTTGTGGAATAAACCCACAGATGATGTTTGCCCCCGCTCAGCAGCATATTTCCACGTCCTGTGCCAAGGGGCCCTCCTGTGGCCAGGGTGGCATTAGCCACATGGCCTCTGCTGTGTCCCCCAGGAAGGCACTGGGACTTCTCTGTCTTTCCAGATAAACCCGCGTCTGGACGGCTGTATGAGGAGCTGGAACTGGTTGAACGGGGAAGACACCACCATCCAAGAAACAGTAAAGGCAAACACAAGAATGCAGTGCTTCTCTGCAGCAGAGAAAGGCTCCTTCTACCCCGGGAGTGGATTTGTCCTCTACCGCCTGCAGTACGGTGGGTCTCGGCTCCCATGGGGGGTGGCTGTGACTGTACTTTCATCCAGTATTCACTAAATAATGGACAAGCCAAGAAACCCTCCCTCCCCAGGTCAATGGTGCCCAGGACAGGCTAAGCCCGCCTCAGGCTCTGGGCCAGTGCAGCTTAGGGAGCAGGCCCAGCGCTCAGGGTGGCCCCCCGGGGCTTGACGCTGAGACAGCTGGGATGTAACCCCACCATGGGGCATGGGAGTGATGGAGCAGGGGTGTAACCCTGCCAGGGGGCAGGGGGCTGACGGAGCAGGGGTGTAACCCTGCCGTGGGGCATGGGGGGCTGACAGAGCAGGGGTGTAACCATGCCGTGGGGCTAATGGAGCAGGGGTGTAACCCCACCATGGGGCACAGGGGTGACAGAGCAGGGGTGTAACCCCTCCAGGGGGCACAGGGGGCTGACGGAGCAGGTGTGTAACCCCGCCGTGGGGCGCAGGGGTGTAACCCCTCCACAGGGTACAGGGGTGACGGAGCAGGGGTGTAACCCCTCTACGGGGCACGGGGCTGACGGAGCAGGTGTGTAACCCCACCGTGGGGCACAGGGGTGATGGATCAGGGGTTTAACCCCTCCACAGGGCAGGGGATGGAGCAGGGGTTTAACCCCTCCACAGGGCACAGGGGTGACGGAGCAGGGGTGTAACCCCTCCATGGGGCACGGGGGTGACGGAGCAGGGGTGTAACCCCACCATGGGGCACAGGGGTGGTGGGAAAAGAGGGCTGACAAGAGCAGGCATGGCGGGTGGAGCCCAGGGAGCTGTCTGGACGCACTGGCTTGTGCAAGGGCTTGTTGAGGGCTGGGCCTGAGGCTGGTGGGGTGTCACCATCCACCCTAATGACTGTCCAGGGAGTGAGTGTAGCTGCGGGAGGCAGAGGGTTGGCCCAAAGCCCTCCTGGCTTGTGTAATGCAGGGCCCTTGATTTCTTAACACAAAGCTCTTTCCTTTTATTATCAAATTTGTGACAATTCACTGTAAAAACAATCATAACATGCTGATAAATGAGCATTTAAATGTAAATTTCACAGGATATGAATTAATGTTCCGAGCCACACACGTTACCAGATGCCCAGTGATAGAAATATGCTCTGAGGATGTTGGATTGGTGAGGGTGGCTGAGTAGTTCCGTTGTCTGGTTTTGGTTCTGGACTCGGGGTTCTCCTTGAGCTCGCCAGCTCGAGCCCTCAGTCGCTGTCACTGCTGGGCTCTAGGCTAGGCGGCTCTCAGGGAAAGCCACGTGTCCTGCCAGGAAAGGGCACTCGCACACAGTGGGGCAAGCGGGCGAGCTCCCAGCCCCTGGGGACATCCTCGGAGTCCCCGCCAGACCCTTGTCTGTCCAGCACTTCCCCGGGTGCCTCCTGGGTCTCTGTGGCCCCCGCAGGCACCCCGGTCCAGGTGGGCTCTGTGCTGACCTCGCACTTCATCTCCTGCCCAGGCTCCTCCCCGCTCTGCCCACATCCCCAGCCTATGAGAGTCCCACTAGGCACCCTCAGCCCCTCTGGTCCTAGGCTCCGAGCCTGTTACGGGGAAACACCAGCACACCATCTTCCCAGCTCGCCAGCCCTGGAGGACAGGCAGCAGACTCCCTCGGCCCGACCTCACTGCCACGTGGCGCCTCCAGCACCTGGCGGGCCTCCACATTCAGGAGGGCGTGGGCTCTGCTCAGCCGGTCCTCCCTCCTGGGCAGGACTCACCCTACAGCACTGTGCTTTACCCAAACACTGCGTGCCATTGTAGTGTTTCTGAGACGAGAACCACTCACTCCTTGTACGACCATTAGTCCTTTGGTCTTCATTTTACACATACAAATCTGAAACATTATTATGGTATTTAAGATAAGATCGTGTAATATAAACCATTTAATCCTCTTTCTACTTAATGTCATATGCATTTTTCCCGTTGTAACACGGACCTCACAGGTACACCCCAGTGGCTGCAAACACCCCAGTGGCTGCACACACCACAGGCCACTTACCATTTGCACTGTGTGGTTTCCATCTGGAAGTTCGATGACAGCAAAGGCATTTTTACAAACTTTATACCACTGGCATCCGTTTCGTAGCACAGAGGAGTCTCGAGGGGAAGTCCCGTGTACTCAGCAGCAGAGCTCGGAGTGTGCAGGCTCACCGGGTCGTAGGTCAGAGCCTTAGGGAGGCAGCGTGTCGCTGCCCCTCTAACCCCGAGCAGGCTCCGGAGGATGGCTGGGATGCCCTTGCCGCACTGCTGATGGCAGCGCGTGTCCGGTCGATCCATCGGAGGAGCTGCTTCCCTCCCTGCCCAGAGAAAGGCAGTGACCTTCCAGTTCTGAGTGCATTCAGTTCAAGGAGCCACTACTGAGAACTCAGGGACGGGGGCCCACTCGTGGCCCAAGGAGCTCACAGTCCAGTGAAGGGAGAGACACAGACCAGTGCACCATTCACTCCTGACAACCAACTGCTGCCTGGGGTGAGGGCATCTGAGCCCAAACGTATGCAGACACCACCCCGGTGTCACCCCACCCACACTGTCTCCTTTGTACAGACTCTGGGTTCCTGGGACATAGAAACACGGAAAACCAAGAGGGGCTGGTTTCTTCTGACTTCTCAACCAGCAGGGGATTGAAACAGGGTGCAAGTACAGGGTGGTGTTTGCTAAGAGGACCAAGATCCAGCCCTTTCTACCGACATGTGCTTTGGAACTGCTCGTGTAAGATAAATAGATGCTGTATACTTATTTCATTCAGATGGATTTTATATATGACGTACCCTTTATTTTTAGTGTATAAAATTCTGTGTGCTCTGCTGGAGAAATGCTCACTGCCCCTTCTATTCGCGCTGCATTCTAAACTCTTCCGAGTGCTTCCAACCGTCAGAGCCGCCCACAGCTGCAGGTGGATTGTCCTGGGTCCGTGTGGCCAGCTGGTCACCTGAGGAGTGGGGCGGCCCCAGGGCCTTTGGGCTGAGGGCCACAACCTGAACCAAGTGCCCAAGTTCCCCTCTCACTCCCCAGCTACTGGCTGTTGGCTCAAACAGCGACGGTTTCTTAAAAGCTCAGCCTTGAGTCACCCGCAGCTCCCACCTGCTGTCCGCAGCCGGGCTGCATCTCCACCGGCTGGGGCAGGCACCGGAGCCGGCAGCTGCTGCCCACTCGGCCGTCCTCCGACTTTACGGCCTTGCAATGTGCCGCCTTCATTGCAGCCCGGACGGGAACAACCTGGGAAGTAGAGGTCGTGGCTCGGATCCGCCCCGCCACCGACACCGGGGTGCTGCTTGCGCTCGTGGGCGACGACCATGCCGTGCTGCTCTCCGTGGCCCTGGTGGACTACCACTCCACCAAGAAGCTCAAAAAGCAGGTACCACGCGCTGCTCTGCCCAGCCCAGAGCTGCCTCCCCAGCATCCCATGGAGGCTGCCGGCCTCGGGCTCCATATGCCATCCCCCAAACCCTGCTGGGCCACACACACACCCCGCCCCCCAGGAGTTCTGTCGCAGGCACGGCTCTCACCACAGTCTTAGCAGCCACACACTTGGCTTGGGGACATTGTTGACATGGGTCACCTGACACCACTGTGGGTCAAGCTGTTATGGAGGGCTGCCAGGCCTGAGTCCAGTTGTGCAGTGGGGCTACTCTCCCAGGCCCTTCTGCGATGAGGATCAGCGGGGACAGGCTTGCAGCAGACCCCCTGCACAGGTCCACCCTGTCTGCGCTGCTTTCCCACCAGCCTCCAGCATTTGGAACGAATTGCTGGGGGTGCCCCCTAGGAGCTGTGGTGACTGCCTCCCAGGGGGAGGAGACAGGAGAGGCAAGGCTGCGTGATGTTCGGGCGTGTTTCTGGCCTGTGTCATCAGCGGCATCTCTGCCTGGCGAGAGCGTCCCAGGCTGCAGGGGTGGCTGCCCCTGAGATGCGCCTTCCCTGGGGCCTCGTGCTTTGTGTTGGTGGTCCCTGTGGATTCACGTGCAGGAATCTGTCACCGAGCATGGACATGCTGGTGGCTTTAGTCCACTCATGCCCAGGCCCATGCAGGACATCTGGATGGCTGAAATGTGTGGTCCCCCAACTCCCGGCCCAGGATGGCTTGCTTGTTTCCCCTCCATCTCCCTGGAAGGGGCCCTGGAGGCCCCCAGGCCAGCCCCCTCACTTTACACACATAGAAACTGAGCCCCAGCCCAGCGGCTGCAGGACGCAGCTCCCAGGCCTCTGAGCCCTATCCCACCCCGGCCACAGGAGACCCTGCCCCCCAGGAGGGCGAGGGCATGGGAGACCCTAGGCCAGGCCGGGACAGGCGGGGCCCCCCGCTCATGGCTGCCGCCACCCCCATACCTGTGTGCTCAGCGTACGCCCCCTGCAGCTGGTGGTCCTGGCCATGGGGAGCACCGTGCTGGCGCTGATGGAGATCAAGGCCTGTGATGGCCAGGAGCACACAGTGGCCATCACCGTGAGGGAGGACGAGGCCACCCTGGCAGTCGACGGCACCCGGGGCCAGAGCGAAGTGAGCCCCGCGGGGCTGCAGGAGAGGCTGGTCGAGCTTGGGAGACACCTGCAGGGCTCTGTGCTCACCTTCATCGGGGGGCTGCCAGGTAGGCTCCGCACGGGCTGCCATGCAGGGTGGTCCCTAGCCCGCTTACCACACACGGAGCCTGGGCACCGCTTACGGAAATGCACCTGTGCTGGGAAGAAGAGTGCGGGTGGGTTTACGGGCAGTGCCTCTGTGCCCTCGAGTTAATCAGGCCAGGTGGCGGCTCGCAGGTTGGGGCTGACAGCACGCATTCTGGGGTGGGCGTGGCCTGAGCCCGTCTCCCCATGTCCTCCAAGGGCACCTGCCCAGCCACACGTCACCCTACAGCTCCGGCCCGGGCCCCCCTCCACCCCGACTGCCTCACCCCCAGTCCTGGTGTCCAGCCGCTGCAGCAGGGACAGACGGCCACCGCGTGCCACCTCCTGTGGACGGGGCACGTTCTGGCTGCGTGGACAGTGAGCTTGCTTGTGGCCGTGTCCTGGGTGACCCTGTGGGCCTCTGGCCACAGCCACTGACCAGTGCAGGACCTCACAGGCCGACAATATTGGCTTCTGGATGAGAATGCCGTTTAGTTTCAATAACCAAAGCTTTGAAAAGGATGAGAGGGTGGGAGGCCCAGTGGTGTGAGTAACTCACTGGGGCCAAGAAGATATTTGTCTAATCTGTTTGGCTATCTGTGTTGTTCCGGGGTGGGGGTGGGGGCACCCTGCCAGAGCCTGACTGAAGGCATTTGGTGCCAGCCTGGGGCACATCGCCGGCTGGGGTGGTGACATTCTGGAAAGAAAGGAATAGGTGCCCCTCAGGAGATGGGCCGGGGACTGAGGCCCCGCAGGTGCCTGCGAGCGCTGGGGCAAAGGCGGGGTGGGGCCATGCACGGCTGGCCCGCTGAGACCGTCTGTTCCTGCCCCTCTGCCCAGATGTGCCAGCAACCTCAGCCCCCGTCACGGCCTTCTACCGCGGCTGCATGTCGCTGGAGGTCAACAGGCAGGCGTTGGATGTGGACGAGGCTGCCTACAAGCACAGCGACATTACATCGCACTCCTGCCCCCCCGCTGTGCAGGCCGCCCCCTAGGCTGGCCACCAGGCGCCCCCTACACTTTCTCTCCAGAAAGAGAGAAGAACAGAGGGCGTGAGTCACCCCAGCCCCGCACGAGCAGCCCCCGGAGCGGCACCCTCGCGAGCTGAGCTCTGAGACCGTTCCTTGCCTTGTGACATATGTGTACATAGCTGAGAGGACTGATGTTAACGACCCGAAACCACGCCCGCCCCCAGAGCGTCTGAGCGAAGCCGGGCTCTAAGGAGCCGACCTGAGCTTGGAGGCCGGCACGCACCAGAGCGGACCCAGGAAAATAATTCTCTATTATTTTTATTACCAGATGCTTCTTTCTGACCTAAAAATATGGAAAAATAAAATATTTACAGAAACCTTTTTAACTCTGTTGGCGATCCTGGCTCTTGGCACCTTACGCACCCCATAGCTCGGGTGGAAGACCAGGGAGGCAGAACCGCGGCCGTGGGTCTTGTAGAGAGCCCCTGACTCCAGACACGCATGGCCTCTGCCCGCTCCCCCCGCCCCCTCGCCCCACAACGCCCAGCTGAGTCACTGGCCCGGGCAGTTCTGGCCTCCGAAGCTGGGCGGCCAACCACTGCTCACTCTGCGATGGGACAAGCTGCTGTGCTCAGCAAGAGGCAGCTGGCCCTGGGGCAGTGGGGCTGCTGAGCTCAGGGTGGCCCCACTCGTCTCCCTGGACAGACCCTGTCCCTCAGCCTCACCTGCCCTAAAGAGGTGGTCTGTTTTCTGCCCTGGAGAGGCCAGGAGCAGGGCTGTGTGGCATGTGGCCTGTGGGGTCCCACGTGCAGGGCCGCTGGCCTGGCCGCAGCGTAGGAGAGGGCAGACCTCCTCTCTGTCCCCAAGGAGGAGCCTAGGCACAGAAGGGGGCTGGCAATCAAACCCCCAGCAGGAGGGCCCTGGGTCGTGCCTGCCCGAAATGGCCGGGCTGAGGCCAGCAAGTACAGGGCTGACTTGGTGAGGATACACAGTGGCCAGTATGCTTCAGCTCCACTGAGGGTCACATGGGGCCTTGGCACGCTTGCCTGTATCCTTGAGTTCCTGCTGACCTGAGCCCACCTTTATGCTACCAGCCGCTCCACAGCCCGTGGGGGGGGTGTCGGCACTACCAGTCTGTGCTGGTGGCAGCTCCCTTGGGCCGTGCTGGCTGTGCCCCTTCTGTTGTTCTTCCTAAACACTTGGCAGCACCTGGTAGAAGTCTTGTTGACACAGGACTCAAGAGAATTAGTCTGAGAGGTTCTCTGGGTAATTTTCCACATCAGCATGTGAGAAACGGGGAGGGAGGGGAAGCCCCGAGCGCAGAGCACGTGCCAGATGGCGCCTGGGTCGCCTGGCTGACTGCGTCCTCGGGAAACTCCGTCTGTGGCCAGGGATCTGCAGGAAGGACGGACCTCCTGTGCCCTCCCCACGCCCACGCGTGGCTCCAGGACAGGTAGCGTCCCACTTGGGCTGAGCTGGTCAGGCCAGGTGTGGGGCTGTTGGACACAGCCTCAGGTGACCCACCTGGGGCATGTGAGCCCAGTGCCTGGGAACTCATGACAGCCTGCATGACCAGGCAAGGACACCCCCTGCTCAGTAATCGGGTTTTGCCCTGGTGCCACAGCCGGCTGAGCGCAGCCCTGAGACGCACAGCCCTGGGAGACCCTGTGCTGCCCACGCTGCTGCCCTGGGGCCTGACCCATTGCTCGGCGCTGTCACGGCCATGTTCATGGGGGCCTCTCTGGTTTTCGTTTACCGTGGAGGCAGCTCTAGAATGTTCTGTGGAATGCTGGCCTGGCCAGCCCCAGGTCTCTTGGAAGGCCAAGACAGCCCAGGGCAGAGAGCATGTGCTGAGCTCCAGGACCCCTGAGGACACCCACGACAGAGGCCGGCCTCTCGGGCCTCCTGACCACCTTGGGCTCGTCTGTCCAGGGAGAGTCAGCACAAGTCTCCCTCCTGTGGCTTTCTGAGACGCCTGCTGGGCGCCAGGCATATTCTAACTCCCGCCAAGGAAAGCTCGGAGCCAGTGCCGAGCCAAATGCAGCAGCACATTCCCCAGCTGTCCCGTCCGGGCAGCCAGGATGCAGAGGCCGAGCCAGATGCAGCATCCTGGACCCTGAGTGTGCACTGGGGTCGGCGGTCCCGAGTGTGCACTGGGAGGGGTGGGAGGTCCCGAGCGCGCACTGGGGGTGTGGGTGGGTGGTCCTGAGTGTGCACTGGGGAAGTTGAGTGAGGCATGGATTTCTTGGATTATGCTGTTGACACACTTCTGGCCTGAACTGATTTCATAGTTTTGCTTTTCTAAAGAAAAGCACCATAATAGGGAGTGTGTTTGTTGTTCGTTGTGTTTGTGTTTAGGGTACTGTTGACTGAATGCTTTCTTGCATGGAAGGCTCTGTGCCTTTAGGGCACTGGGGGCATCCCTGCCACCTGCAGCCCAGATGCCAGCAGTGCACACACACACACGCACACACACTTAGGACAATCAAAAATGTCTGCAGTCTTTGCCAAATGTCCCCTGGATGCAAAATCACCCCCTTTGGAAGCCACGGCATTGAAATTATAGAAAATTTGACTCCTGCTTCACATAATACAAGAAGTTAATGCCAGGTAGGGTATATTTAAATATAAAAGTGATCTACAAGGCACTTAGAAGATAATGTCAAACTAGTCTGTGGCCCCAGCATGGTCCCCTGTTTTTATTAATAAAGCTTTATTGGCACACAGTTGCCCATTATCTTATCTGTGTCTACCGCTTCTCTTGTACCACAATGGCAGGCTTGAGGCATCACTGCATACCAAGTGCCTCTCAAAATCTAAAATATTTACTATCTGTCCTTTTACAGAAAAACTTTGCAGACCCTTTTGACAGAAGAATATTTCCATGACCCTAGGGTAGAGAAATGTTTCTTAAGTAAAGCACAAATTGCCGTGATGATAAAGGAAAATATTTTTAAATTGGGCTACATTAAAATAGCCTCAAGAAAAACAAAATTGGAGAACTGATATTACCTGACTTAAGACTCACTACATAAAACTGCATTAATCAAGACATCCTGGTGTTGCCAAAAGAATAGACAAATAGATCTGTGGAAGAGAATAGAGCCCAGAAACAGGCCCACACAATAAGGTCACTGACTTCTGAAGAGAAGCAAAGAGTCTCTCAACAAATGGCGCTGGAACGGTGGGCCTCCACCTGCAGGAGATGAACCTAGACACAGACCTTAGAGCTTCACAAACATTAACTCAAAGTGGGTCATAGACCAACATGTAAGACGCAAAACTACTGAAGTCCTAGAAGACAACACAGGAGGAAAACTAGCTGACCTCGGGCGGTGATGATGGTTTAGGTGCAACACCAGGCATCACCCACAGCAGAAAGCACTGATGAGGTTCATCCAAGTTAAACCTTCTGCAAGAGAGACACGTGATAAAGGGCTGCTATCCAGAACACGCAGACCCTCAAAACTCAACCGTAAGAAAACAAACCACCCAATTAAAAATGGGCCAGAGACCCTCGCAGACATCTCCCCAAAGATACAGAGATTGCAGATACACAAGTGAAAAGATGGTCCAATTCATGTGCCCCCAGGGAAATGCAAATCACAGAGACACGCCCTCCACACCTAGGAGAAGAGCACTGACACACCAGGTGCCCGTGAGGATGCGGGGCAGCGGGAGTCTCACCCGCTGCTGGGGGTGCAGTGCAGTGCGGCCACTCTGGAAGATGCTTTGGCGGTTTCTTACAAACCCAAACACCATCCTAACCCGCAGTCACGCCCCTTGGTATTCACCCAAAGGAGTTGAAAACTTACATCCACACAAAAATGTTTATAGCAGCTGTGTTCACAATTGCCAACACAGGAGCAACTAAGACGTCCTTCAGTAGGTGATGGATAACCTGTGGTCCATCTGAGGAGGGAATGTTATTCAGGGCTGAAAAGAAACGAGCCCTCAGCCATGAGGAGACCAGGAGGAACCTTACTGCATATCACTAAGCGAAAGAAGCCTGTATGAGAAGGCTGCACACTCTGTGATTCCCACTATATGACCTGAAAAAGGCAAAACCAAGGAGACAGTGAAAGATCAGCAGGTGCCAGGGGCTGCGGGAGGGAGGGGCGAGCACAGCATTTTGGGGCAGTGGAACTACTCTGTGTGACACTGCACTGGTGCATAGACATCGTTATACATTGGTCCAGACCCGGAGAAGGCAGAGCACCAAGGGGGACCCTGATGTACACCGGGCTTCAGTGGGGGCTCGTCAGTCGCGGCAAACGCCCCAGTCCGTGGGCACATTGACAGTGCGGGGTGGGGGCCTGGGAAATTTCTACCGTCCCTTCAGTTTTGCTGTGAACCTAAAACTGATCTAAAAGTTAAAGCATTTTTAAAAAATAAATAAAATCAAGAACTTCTGTTCATCGAGGTGCCACAAAGATTGAAAAGACAAGCCAGGATGGGAGAAACACAGGAACAGCCCTGGCTCAAGGCCAGGGCGGACTCGGGCCCCGCAGGCCGCTGAGGAAGCATGAGCGCCCGGCAGTGAGGAAGGACCGGTGGCCAGCCGGCCCGCAGGCGGCACTCCGCCCCATCAGTGAGGAAACGCAGCCAAAAACAGTGTGAGACACAGCCACGAGGAGATGCCACAGATGTGAAGGACTCTCGGATCCAGAGGTGCCAGGTCTGGGCTAGTCAGCCGCGGGAGCGTCAGACCCTGTAGGCGAGGCAGTGTGGGGTCAGCCACAGGGACAGGAGGCGTGCGCTGTCCAGGAGAGGTGATGGGCGTGTCTGCAAGAGGCAGCCTTTCCACCTGGGCATGCTCCCCAGACAAGTTCACATCCGTGTTTTTCCCGCTTCTACACAAGGCCTCTCAGCCTTGGGACCCCAAGAAACCCCGAGGGGGCGACTGCACGGTGATGCGATCCTGAGGGGGAACCGCATATGTGGGCAGACAGGCCACTGGCCACACGCGCGTGTCTTTTAGCAAAATGCTCAGCTGGAGAAGGCAGGACAGAGCCACTCCGATCCACAGGCAGAGGACAGGCAGAGCCGTGCGCCAGGAGAAGCAAGAGCAGGTGGGTGGCCGCCTCGCAGCCCGCGCCTCCTCTGCGAGTCACCACGTCACAAACCCACGTTAAGCCTTCTTTGTGCATCTGTGTTAAATTTTACAGCCAGAAGCTTTAGAAATCCCTGCATGTGCAGGAGCTACCACCTAGGAAGGCACCGGAGCCTCAGGGGCGCCACCCAGGCTGCTTGTGTCCTGCAGGCCAGACAGCAGCTCTGCTGAGTGTGGCCGTTAAAACGTGGACGGCGCCTCTGCTCCTTCGGTCCCCACGGTGGGCAGTGCGAGCTGCAGGCGGAGGCTGTGTGCTCGGTGAGGGCGCCGCAGCGGCTGTGGGTGCGGCTGGGCCCCTGTCCTTGAGACACAGCTCACATGCCAGAATCTTCCCTGTTAGTGGCACATGGCTCAGGGTCCCTGGCTGTGCACACATCCCCACTGTCAAGTTCCAGAACCTTTCCATCCCACCCAAAGGGACCAGACCCTTTGCAGCCTCTCTGACACACCTGCAGCCCCACCGCCAGCTCATCCCAAGCACCGACTAGCATGGTCTATGCTGGACAGTGAGGTGGGGTGAAGTCAGCAGAGGGACGGGCTGGGGGACACTCCACCAAGAGACACCCAGGGTGGCACTTGGGTGCAGGACCAGGCCCTGAGGACATAGAGTCAGGCAGCCTCTGGCCAGGGTCCACTACCATGAAGGCCAGGCTTTGGCAGAGATGGGTCACCCCACAGAAAGGCTCCCAGACTACACTGCCGGCCAGGGTGGGCACAGTCAGTGGAGGGGGGAGGCTGTCCTGGAGGCTGGGTACAGGGTGGTACAGGCGGTTGGGGGGGCTGTCCTGGAGGCTGGGGTATAGGGTGGGCACAGTCAGTGGGGGGAGAGGCTGTCCTGGAGGCTGGGATACAGGGTGAGTACAGGCGGTTGGGGGGGTCCTGTCCTGGAGGCTGGGGTACAGGGTGAGTACAGGCGGTTGGGGGGGTCCTGTCCTGGGGGCTGGGGTACAGGGTGAGTACAGGCGGTTGGGGGTCTGTCTGGAGGCTGGGATACAGGGTGGGCACAGGCAGTGGGGGGCTGTCCTGGAGGCTGGGGTATAGGGTGGGCACAGTCTCAGTGGGGGAGAGGCTGTCCTGGAGGCTGGGATGGGGTGAGTACAGGCGGTTGAGGGTCCTGTCCTGGAGGCTGGGGTACAGGGCTGGGCACAGGCAGTGGGGGGGGCTGTCCCTGGAGGCTGGGGTATAGGGTGGGCACAGTCAGTGGGGGAGAGGCTGTCCTGGAGGCTGGGGTATAGGGTGAGTACAGGCGGTTGGGGGGGTCCTGTCCTGGAGGCTGGGGTATAGGGTGGGCACAGTCAGTGGGGGGAGAGGCTGTCCTGGAGGCTGGGATACAGGGTGAGTACAGGCGGTTGGGGGGTCCTGTCCTGGAGGCTGGGGTACAGGGTGGGCACAGGCGGTGGGGGGAGGTTGTCCTGGAGGCTGAGAGTCGCATTGTTCACATTCTTTGGCCAGGACGAGAGATAAAGACATTTTTGTGGGCAAGAGCAAAATTGTTGGCTTAAAACATTTTTATCGGGCCCTGGCTCTGGGCTGGACCACATACCAGGCAGACTTTAGTGGGTCTGGGCGACACTGATGAGAAGGGTTTGGGGAAACACTGACTCCTGCTCGGCTCTGGCCCTGGGCCGCGCCGGATGGTCTCATGTTCTGCAGCACCCGGGCGACTCCTGGGGCTGCGGCTGGTCCCGGGGGGCACAGGCTTGTGGCCAGATCTGCAGCTCAGCTTTTGGGGGCAGCAGCGACCGAGGTGCGGTCAGTCCCCATGGGGATGGCGGGCGCTTGCTGGGACCCAGCGCCATGCTGCTTTGTGCTGTGTTTCCCACTCCCCCGTCTCAAACAACAGGAGCCCCCTCTTCAGCACACAGCACTTGCACTTAGGACTGGCAGGCCCTCTGCCTTCGCAGCCGTGGTGAGGGGCCCCGCCGGCGCTCCAGCCGCCCCCAGGCTGGTGTTCCTCTAAGTTCAACCAAGTGAACGTGGCTCGGCAGACCAGCCACAGGCCTTTCACTCCTGGTCAGGAATCGAGAGCCTTTCACAGACCAGTTCACCAGGCCCCTGGGTTCTGACTCACTGCGGATTCTCTACATTCCTTATAGGAACATGTATGTTTGCCTTCTTTGAAGAAAACTTCCTATAACTCAGAAAACAGAATACGGGGTGTTTCTGCACTGCTCTGGGAATATTTGATCTGTTAGACAGAACTGTGCTCACAGCCAGCAAGGGGGCAGAAGACCATGGCTTCTTCTTCAAACCCCTTTCTTTGTTGTTTTCCCGTTTTCCCTCCTCCCTTGCTCCCTCCCTTCCCTCTCCACCGCCTCTGTCCCTCCCTTCTCTCTCTTCCCCCGTGACCCAGGCCTGTAATGGAGGGACTCAGTCTGTCGCCCAACCAGGATTCCGTCATTTCAGTCCGCACTCGCCTTTTGGTCTGAGCACCAGGTGTGTGCAGCGGGCAGCCCTCGTGACCTCAGTAGCTGTTGGTCTGGCAGAGGCAGAGCTGCACCCCAGCCTCGACTCAGAACAGAGACTGTATCTCAGAGGCACCTGCTAGGCAGGTGGGGGGTCCATACAGAGCCCTGCAGGGTGTACCGGGCACTCTCTAGAATCTCTGTGAAGAATGGCCATGCAAAGCCTAGACTCTTTAAGTAGGAGACACGTGGCCTCAGGTAACAAACCTCTCTTTAGGTACAATTGGGAAAAACAGCACACAGAGACGCAATTGACTCGCAAGCCCTAGAAGCAGCATTTTATATTTGAGCCAGGGTGTCTTTTCATGCAAGCAAATGAAAGCCAGGAAAGCACAGCGCTGAGGACAGAGACCCTGCACCTTCCTAGAGACACACGCATATAAATACATAAACATGCAACACTCCTCAAAGCATGGTCTGCACCAGGGATGCACCGGGCCATGTTCCCTTTGCAAAACAGTAACAGTAACAGCTAAGTAGGAGGATGGCCTGGACACGAAACTCTGTGGTAAATGATGATGACACTGGAGTAAAGAGGCCACAGGTGGGACATTTGGCTCTGTGGTGTCTGGGTTGCATTCTGGGCAAGGCAGCTGAGTGTAGGTGCCACCCAGGCCTCAGTCACCTGGGGCTCTGTCCCCTCCACTGGTCCTGGCCTCTCCTTGCAGAGGATGTGCCCCAGAGGAAAGAAGGGCGTGGACTTCTGGAACATTCTACTGATGTCTCCAGGTTGGCCACACAAGCAGGGTTTGCAGAGGCTGCTTTGTTTTTTAACCAAAAACAACTCTTTTCAGTCGCCCCCCTGTCACGGTGCGTAGGGGGGCGGCTTCTCCCCTGGGAGGAAATGGACTGGAGCATAGGAAGGCAGGGCACTGGGAGGAGGCCCACCGTGGCAGCTGGGCTGGGCTGGAGCTACGCGTCCTTGGATGGAGGGGTCAGTGGCAGGCGAGGTGGGGGAGCTGCTGGACTGCTGCAATTAAACAGAAAAGTCAGCTCAGAGGTCCAGCCACGCACGCCACACGGGGGCTGTGAGGACATGCCAAGCCTCGCCAGCACCCCTCATGGAGCCCGTAGGGGCTCGGGCCCCTCCAGACCCAGCGTCACCTGCCTGACCAAGCACTTCCGGCGGGAACTGTTCCCTGACCAGAGTGCACCCCCAAGGAGGGGCGCCTGGTTCAGCCCAGGGGCCTCCTTGGCACAAACTCTGCTGCCTGCGGAGACAAGACGCCCAGGCAGGGGCGCTGAGCGCCCACCCGTGGGGTCCCTCAGGCTTCCCGGCCCAGGCGCTTGCTGTGCACGAGTCATTGGCCTTTAACCAGACTGACACCAGGACGCACACACGTCCAGCTGGCTGCCAGCTCATTTGGGGGACTTCACCTAATACTTCACATTTTAAGGGAAAAAACAAGAGCATCAACATTTTCAACATAGGGTGATGGTTAATTTTAAGTGTCCACCTGGCCAGGCCTAGGTGCCCAGGAGTCTGCTCAGATCTTGGTCTGGACAGGGCTGTGGGGCATTTCATGGACATGATTAGCATGCACGTCAGACTTTGAGTCAAGCCGACGCCTCCCAGACATGGTTGAGCCTCACCCAATCGGTGCGAGACCTTAAGAGAAAAAGGCTGAGGTTCTGGGGAGGAGGGACTCCTGCCCCATGCCTGTGGGCTCAAAACTGCAAGATTGGCGCTTCCCTGGGCACCTGGCCTGCAGCCTGCAGCCTGCCCTGCAGACTCTGGACTCTTGTCTCTGCCTGTTTCTCTGTCTTCATATCTGTGTCATCGCGTGTGTGCACATTTCCTGTGGTTCTACTTCTCTGAAGGACCCTGACTAATACACGAGACTAAGTAGAAGGGCCCCTGAGAACATGGCACAGATTTTAAACCAACAGAATTTCCAAGTTTTCTCCACCTGCCAAAAACTTTTACATTTTTTTCTTTCTTTTTAATTAAGTTCCAAGGGTTAAAAATGCCTACTTAAAACCAATATTTAAATAGGGCAAACTATGTCCCCTATGAAAGTGGGCAAGGGCTCTGACCACCGGGGTTCTCTGTGCCAGATGCCTGGGGCCCCAGAGGCTGGCCTGCCTGTCAGGGCTCTCCATGCAGCCATGCCCTCGGGGGGGGCTCAGGGCTCTTAGAATGTCCCCACAAGTTGTAGCTGCTCACGGTCAACACCAGGATCCCACGGCCTAGGCCCCTGCCTGCCTCCATTTTCCCTTTCCAACCACAGGACACAAAGCAGACCCCTACAGAACATTCCCCCCATCTGCTGGGCGCTCTAGCTGCTAGCATGCCCATATCCACTCAGTTCTTCACGGGAAATGCACAGCTGAGAGACTCGGAGTAAACCACCCCAGATCACAGAATACCAGCAGGAAGCACGGAGTGAACCACTACAGACCAGAGTCAACCACCATGGAATACAGTCCGAACCAGCAGGAACCACAGAGCAAACCGCCGCAGACCACAGAGTAAACCGCCACCGCACAGACTAGACCCGCAGGGACCATGGAGTGAACCCACCCGGACGGCCTCACCGGGGACGGGCCACTCCGCTGGATGTGGGAGCCACTGTCACTGCTAAGGACCAACAGACACTGGAAGCACCACCCCCTCCTCTGCAGGCCAAAGAGTCATCAGTTCCGCTTCTTCCTAAGGAAGCACAGGGAACCTCAGTGACTTGTCATCTCCCCGACATCTGATCACCGACGTGCACGTGGTCACGCTCCTCCATATCCTGGCCATAAAAGCTAACGAGGCCATCGGGGGACCCGGGCATCCCCAGGAGGGTAGCAGGAACATCTGCTGTTTGGGAAGAGCCAGAGGCCCCAGAAGATGGGTGCAGGCATTCCACTCGCAGATGTCCGCCTAGAGCCTGCAGCCCGCCAGGAGACATCCGTGGCCCCCAGCACCCCACACCCAACTACACAAGCAGGACGCGAGCCCAGCGCCCCAAGGTCGGGAGCCAGACTTGAAAGGAGTCCCATGTGCGCCTGCCTCTAAGGACCAGCAAGAGGTGGGGACAAAGCAGAGCTGGGGCTTGAGCGCGTCCTCTGGGTCCCCCTCACAGCCAGGCACGCAGGAAGCTGGTGATGGACAGCCCAAGGGCAGATGCACCAGACAGGTGGGCCCTACGTGACTGCCTCCCGCCTCCCCGGCACAGCACGGAACACACTGCGCCCTCCCCAAGGTCCCATGTGTGGGCACAGCTGTGGGGCCTCTGGACGGGGCCAATCTGCCTGCTCTCAGTGTGTGCTTCTCTGCACACTGCCTCTCTCTGGACCAGTGTCTGCAACCAGAGGTGGCCACCAGCCATGGGCCCAGCACCGTCCCTGGGCCCAACACCTGCCATGGGCCCAGCAATCATCCCTGAGTACAGCACCGTCCCTGGGCCCAGCACTCCTAGAGCTGCGGGTCTCATGTTCTGGGCTTGGCAATCTGAGAAGATGAGGAGGGCAGAGCACCGGGGCACAGCCCGTGCCAAGGTGACATGGTCCCCCTGTGGTGGGGACCTGGGGTGACGCCCTGGGAGAGGATGATGGCTGCTGAGTGGGGCTGCCTGGGCGTCCGGGAAGGCCTTGCCTGGTGACACCTGGGAGGCACCTGTGTTCGGAAGTGACTGCCTCAGGGGCTAATGACCTCCCTTCCTGACTCAGGATAATTCCTCCCATGTCCCAACAGTGGGGAGACCAACTCCAAGGCAGGCCCCACCTGATGGGCATGTTGCTCACCGGGACCTCGGCCCCTGGACTCAGGAAACACCTCCGGGTGCCCGCAGGGCCTGGCTGGGCCCCCTCAGAACTTGGTGAGTGGTAACTGGCCAGCCTTCCCCGAGGCAGCACTCAAGGGTGGGCGCGGGGACTGCATCAGGACTCCTTTGGAATCTGGAGGCCCAACGCCCAGAGAGCACAGCCACCAGTTCCATTTGCAAGGTGAGTGGGGAAACTGAGGCACGAAGAGACAGGAAGGATGCTTACAGAGAGAGACAGAGCCAGGCAGGACCCGGTCATGACAAAACCACGCCCAGCAGCAGGTCCCTGCAGGACTGCAGCCACAGCCTCCTCGGCACACTGCACCCCACGTTTTGGGCTCCAGAGAGCCCCCCACTGCTTCTAGCCACATGCGCCATTGATGGGGGGCACTACAGACCTGGCTGATGCAGGACGGTGCCCCCGGGCAGCAAGCAGGGCTGGCATGAGGGGGCTCTAAGTCACAAGTCGAGCTTTGCGGAGATGACGGAGCCTCGTGAGGACGCCCCCCCAGGCCGTGTGATCCCGAATGGCTATTGTCAAAGGGATGTCTTGCTCCCTGTCAGTGTCACTCTCCAGTGTGAGTCCGCTCCAGTGGCATGAGGATGTGACCTCACAAATCCACCAGGGAGTGAGGCCGCAGCCCGCAAGCACAGCGCAAAAACACAGAGCTTCCTAGGCTGGAGGTGCCACTCTCAGAACCACAGGCACGGAAGCCCATCAGCTGCCCGGAGCAGAAGCTGAGATGGGCCGCCTGCCCAGTGGTTCCCACCTTCACACCAGGGACGCATGGCCACGTCTGGGGACATTTTCGGTCGTCACGCGGCGTGCTGGCAGCTGGTTGGGGGGCCGTGCCACCCATCACCCAGCAGGACTCAGCAGCAACCCCAGGGCTGCGTCTGGAGCCCATGACGGACGGTTCTGTGCGCAGCATGGAGGAGGTGGCGGTACACGGGAAGGAAGCATGGACACTGCGGCACAGAGCACAAAGCCAGCACTGCCCTGAGGCCAGGTTCCACCCGCCAAGAGACCTCTCCCCATAACAGCCCTGAGGTCAGCAGGTTCTACCAGCTTGAATCCTGTGAAACTGCCGCTTTGTGCGTAAAGCATGGGTGGGTGTTGGCACATCCACGTGGCTGCACCGAACGTCACTGTCCGTGGGCCCAGGCAGCAGGTGGCCTGTGCCCAGCCATTGTGCCCAGGGGGCTGTAGCACAGCGAGCCTCTGAGGAACCCATCATGGGTCAGAAAAGCTCAAGGCCTGAAGGTCACTGAAGGCCGGGTCTCCCAGAGAGCAAAGGACAAACGCCAAAGGGGCCACGGGCCATCCATGCAACGCTGGAGTCACACGCCCATCTCCCCCAAGACTGTCCTCAACCCCTTGCCTAGTCCCTGCTGGCAACGCTGCCCTGTTACCTAGATCAGGAGAGGGGGCCCCTTCCCTCAGCCCAAACCCCCTCCGTGCCTGTCCAATCGATGCTGTTCTGGGGGACCGCCCCCACAGCGTGAGCCCCCGCCTCAGCCAGGCAAGCTCAGCCTACCTGCAGGGACAGCGGGCAGGGCGAGGCAGCTGGGAGGGTCCCGGTGGTCGGGCAGAATCCTGCATAGGCCAGGATCTGCTGGGCTGGGTTGTGGAGGATGTGAGGTGGTGCAGAGAGGCCGTAGGCCAGCGGGGACACGGGGACCTGCCCCAGAGAAGGGAGGCCTGTTGGTGCGCACCCCGGCAACCCTCCTCCAGCCCTCAGGTGGGGTCCCCCTCTGAATTCTGCTGGGGAGCAGTTCGGAGAGCCCAATCTCATGGCTCTCAGACAGGAGCTGCACCCCTGCAGCTTATTTTTGTTTCTCACTTGCTATTTCTTGGTCAGAGGGCCCAGAGCTGCCACCATCCCAGCGGGAGCTCAAAAGGGCTGCACCCCAGACTTCACTGAGGCAGCTGGGGTCGTGAGGGTGGGGCCCTACGTGGGGTCCGTGGCCTTGTCAGAAGACAGAGCCCTGCCATGAGCAGGCAGAGGCCTCACCAGGACCCAACCCTGCAGGCTCCCCGAGGCAGCCCAGCCGGACTGGCACAGTGTGGATGGCAAAGTCCAGCAGCCGGCTGTGGGCTGGCTGGCTGCAGACCAGGAGGGCATTGTGCCAAGTCTGGAAGGCCCCTCCCGTGGAAGGGATTACTGGTGGGAAGAAAAGGGACGACCCATCAGAACGTGCAGCTTGTCACGGCACGTTGGCACGGCGGTGTTTGTAGAGCCCACGTGAGTGTGGCCACCACTGGCAGGCTTCTGGGAGCAGGCCCCCAACCAGAGGGGTGGACGCAGGGGAGCAAGACCAGAAGGGGAGGAGAGGAGCAGGTGTCTGACCTGCGTGCCCTGTCATTGCCGGGCCTGCCAAGGGCGAGGGGGTCCCAGCGGGCAGCCCCCAGCCTCCTGCCTGCGCACACCCCTTCCCACCTCCCACCACCTCCACATAGGTCCTGTGTTCCGCCGTATCCCTGGGGTGAGGGCAGATGCTCAGCGCCACCCCCTTGGCTGTGCTGTCCAGAGCAGGCCTGGGGCTCTGGCCACCAGGAGCTGCTGTCTGAGCGAACCAGTGCCCAGCCATTCTCATCTCCCGCTGGGGTCACTGTGCTGTTTACACTCTCAGGTCAGAGCAGGAGTCCTCTGAACAAGGACTGACACCTTAATAAAACAATACAGGCATGGGACCTGACGTCCTCTAGAGACCGCGCGGCTACAGCACAGAGATCACAGCACTTGGTGGTCGTGAGCCTGTCACCTGCCTTCCCCACTGGCCCCCGAGGGCAGGGACTGTGTCCTACCTGGGTACCTTCAGAGTTGGGCACTGTGTCTGCTCCAGGAGTGTTGGGGACAGACTCATGCGTGGATAATTGGACAGGGCCGTGGGTGGGAGGGCAGGGATAAAGAGATGATGGAGGGAGGGAGGCACAGATGAATGACAGGCGATTCTTTGCATGGCTGGTGGGCAGATGAATGATTGGCTGCGTGAGTTGAACTAGCCTGAAATCCTTTTTGCTCTCTTCCTAGCAGAAATAAAAACATTTTATTTTTAGGGAAAGAGGCAGGAGCTGAGGGGTCTCCTTTCTGAGAGTTGTGCAGTGCACCTCAAAAGACCAAGAGACCCCCAGCTGCGCCATGCTGACAGGTGGGAGGCGGTGTCCCTGGACACGGGGCCACCGCTCCCAGGAGCCTTGGTATTGGCTTCGCAACCCTGTCTGGCAGAGCTGAGTCGGCCTTGGCATGCTCTGGGCTCAGGGCCACTGGCAGGCCCGGTTGGAGCCACCTATGACCATGCCTGGTGGATGAAAGTGGTCCATCCCACTTCGCTTTGCCCCTAGGAGCCGAGGCCCCTTGCCGCAGGGCAGTGCTAGCTTTACTCCAGTGCGGAAGGGAACGCCCACGACGTGTACCAGGCAGAGGTAGGCAAGTGCCCAGCTCGATGTGCTTGGTTTCACATGCCACCCGTGGGTCCTCACAGCGCTCCTCTGGTCAGGACCTGGGTGCGTGGGCTCCCTGCCCTCCGGCACATGTTCACCGTGACCTGTGAGGCATCTGGGGCTCACGCGGGGCTCTGATGTCATGCTGTTGCATTGATTGGCAGTCCGCTGCCGACTGCCTTCTGTGACACGCGGTGGCCCTGTGGTTAAGATCCCGCGTGGCTTGTGGGCCACTGTGTGCACCGCTGGAGGAACAGGGCACTCTCGGTGCGGCGGCTTCGCCGCGGCCCGCCGCCCCCTCCTGGAGAGATGGCACGCTTCTCCCCCAAAGGCTGGCTCTGGCTCTCTTGGCCCTAGCCGCAGGAGGGAGCTCAGGCCCCAGCCCGCTCAGAGCGTGTCACCGGCTCCCTGCCCTCCCTGTGTGCTGCCCCTCTGCAGGTCCTCTCTCCTTGCTCCCTGAGAGGCCAAGGTTGATGTCCCCTCTGCTCCTGGGATCATGGAGAAGCAAGGACCCCGCCCGAACCCCACTTGTCAGGCCTTCTGAGGACAGGCCCACGTGTCCTGGGGCTGCCCTGGCTCTGTCCCTCCACCTGGGTGCCCAGCTCCACTGCCCATGGAAGACAGTCTGGAAGCTGGCACAATTCCTAATGCTGTGTCCCATCTCAGGCATAGATTCAGGGAGGAGAGATTGAAAAGCTCCCCACGGATGCTGGGCCCAAAGCTGCCCAGACAGCTCCAAACCAGGCACCAGTAGCTTTCTCTATAAAGGGTCAGTAATAAATACGATTTATAGGCAAGATGGTCTCTGCCCCAGCTACTCAACTCTCCAGCGTGAGAGCAGGCACGGCCGTGTGTAAGCAGAAGCTTGGTCATGCAGGCCTCCACCTCCAGCCAGGCAGCGCTGGGCTCTGGGATGGCCCTGCTACCAGCTGACCACTGACCCCTGTTATTGCTCCCAGGGGGGACACCTCCCAGTGAGGGACATCTCCCCCCAAGGGTCACTTAGTGGCCTCCAGCTCCCTGTCCTGTGGCTCTAACCTTCCCAGGAGCCGTGGGAAGCCTCCTTCCTCACCTGCCCTGACCCCTTATGCTGCCCCACGCCTGCCCAAGAGCCTCTGACCAGCCCACCAGTTCTCACCATCGCGCCTCCTTCCCCAGCTCCTCCGGTCAGAGTCACACGGGCCGTCTTCCACTGGCCGTCCCGGCCCCTGCCCGCCTGGACTGCCTCCCCTACCAGGCTCATCCCCTCTGCCTGCTCCAGCATTCCTGAGTGCCCACTGGGATGGGAGGTGCCAGCAGTTCCCCACGGATCACAGCCTGGCAGGCACTGCTGCCTGGACCCCTGCACGGCCAAGCCTGGGTCTCTAAGTCCTTCTGCCCCCCAGCGCTGTTGCACCTGAGACTGGGCTGGGGGTGCAGCTACCTGACCCACCGGGCCCCAGGAGGCACCTGCCCCCCCGGGTGAGGACCTGCAGGCACCTGAGAGGCATCTCTGCTCGCAGGTCTCCTGTCCCTCCCTGGACGGCAGGTGCCCACTGAAGGTGAAGAGCAACACCTGCTACTGCTGTGACCTCTACAGCTGTGGGAGGTGAGTGGCACATGCGCAGTCTCAGGATTCCGTGGGGAACAGGGGCAGCGGCCCCACCTCACAGATGGGGACACACTGAGGCTCGGCCTCCGGTGGGGTGGGCGTTCCAGGGCCCTGTGCCCAGGTTTGTCTGGGCCGTGCCTCCAGACTGGGAACCTCACAGGTTTCTCCACTTCCTCGTCCCCTCAGCTGTGACTGGCTGTGGGGCTGGAGCTGGTGTCCCACCTCCGGGTCATTTGGGTCCAGCTCTGTGCCTTGTCTGCCCTGAGGGCACAGACTCCCCCTCTCCCCCAGTGCTGGCCAAGGGCCCTGCTCTCTGGTGTTGATGGCTGGGCTCCCAGAGGTGGATCTCACCCTGTGCGGGCTCCCATGACTGGGTCCCTGGAGGTTTTTAACACTGAGACATGTCCACACAGCCTCCTGCTGTGTGTCCACACAGGTTGCTCTGGGAAGCCGGGATTCTCTTGAGGGCAGCCGCCAGCCTGTGCCCTCTGCTGTCTTAGGGACCTCAGAGGGGGTGTCAGGGCTTCAGTCTGCCAGGTCTTCACTTGTCAGGATGGAGTTCCGACCTCTGCGTTCCTTACACGCAGACCCGGAAACCTCCCTCGCCTTCACGTTGTACATGAATAGCTCTGATGCCAACAGGAAAACCAGCAGGGGAGTTAGTGTTTGCCCCTGGGGAGCCCTCCCCTGAGCTGCTGAAAACTCCAGGGGTTTAAGCGGTAACCCGTCCCTGAGAAGCGGGTCCATCGTATTTCCAAGCCAAACGGGAGGAGTAGCTCGTGTGTGGGCTGCCATTGGCCGTCTGCAGCAGACGTGGGGCCGTGCTGGGCTCTGTGAGCGCCTCTGTGAGCGGCTTGCTGCATGGTGACTCGGCTGGAGCTCCGCTGACCTGCCTGGGTCTGGTTTGGGGAGAGGTGTGGGGATCCTCCCTCTCAGAGGCCTGGGCTCCTGCCCCAGAAGGACAACCAGACTCCCTGGGGATGGCCTCCTGCCGTGGCCTCAGGGCACAGGGGGTAGAGGCCTGCAGCCCTCTCGGCCTGCTCTGCACGTGTGGGAAGTCATCCCCTTGTAGGCCTGGGTCACTCTGTCCCTCCCCCGTGCGGCCCTGAGCGCCCTCCCACCACCTACTACGAGTTTGTGGGCGTGAGCAGCTGTCAGGACGCGCTCCACCTCTACCGGCTGCTCTGGGCCTCGGCGATGCTGAATGTGCTGGGCGTGCGCCTGGGCATCGTCACGGCAGCCGTCCTGGGGGCCGTCAAGGACGCGGTGAGTGTGCCCGCCGGCACGGTGGTGCCCTCTGAGGCAGGACCTGTGGGCGCCTTGCCCACACAGTCCCTGTAATCCCCTGGCACAAACGGGGTCACTGAGACTCAGGAGAACCTCCATCAGCGCTTGTTGGCAGGTTCTGGAGGCAGGCAGCGTGCTCACCCTTGTCCTCCGAGGCGTGAGCCTTGTGATCCCACTGAGGAAGCAGCTGGGCTCCAGAGAGACCAGGACTGGACACCTGGTGGGGGTGCCACCGTTTCTCCCCCAGCAGCACGTGGGCTTGCGGGGGCCTACGACTTGGCAGATCTGGGCTCATGCCTGCATTTTCCCCGACTCGGGGTGACGGGTATGAGCCTCAGTGGCCAGTGCCTCCAGGAAGGGCTGGCCAGCAGGTCCGGGCTGTACCAGCCACTCTGCCAACTCCTCCAGACTGCACGTCAAAGTTCTTTACACGGAGAACGGCTTGCACTTGGGGCCACCAGGGCCGCAGTCCCGCCCTCTCCCAAACCAGATACTCTGTGCAGCGCGGAGCCAGCACCCTCCCTCGTCAGCCTTGGCCCCAGAGCGTGACATGGAGAGGCAGCCCCATGCAGCTGAGGAGAGCTGCAGCCCACCCGCCGCCCACTCCTGACTAAAGGCCATGTAAACACGTGCAAACACCCCCCAAGTCAGACCCAAACCAGGTGGAGGTAAACCTCTTCTGGCCCCAAGGCTTCCCTCATGGGAGGGCTCCCCACTGCAGTCACTGCATGCTGGTCACCAAGCAGGTGCCAGAGACATTTCTGTGCCCTAGAGGCAGAGCACGAGGCAGCTCTGGGCCTGCAAAGGGTCTCCTGAGGCCGGGCACTTTCAGTCACGTGGCAGCACCTGTAGACATGTCGTTTAAGCCCAGTCTGGGTGAGAAGGGTCTCTGCTAGCTGAGCCGTAGGCACTGAGGAGGGCACGCAGCGAGTCCTGCCTGCCAAGCTGTGGTCTCTGGCTGGGCCCAGGGGTAAGGAGTGGACAGTGTGGGGATGGGCCCACCATTGTCCTCCACTGAGTGGCCATTTCTCCAAGTGAAGCTGCCCGCACCAAAATGGACACCTCCCTCGTGGGGAGCCCCGTACACCCCTACCTCCCCAAACCCCAGAATGGCACGAATGCCTAGTGACCCAAGGCGGCCCCTTCGGGCCCCACACCCTCAGTGGGCCTCAAGCCCCACCATGCCCGCTTTGCTCCCGGCTGTGCCGCTGCCTAGGCCAGGACGCTGCCCCAAACCAGCCGGCCACCACAATGCCACCACACCCCGGGGCACGCAGCTCTGGCCAGCAGTGCTCATGAATATGGCGTCAGGGCGCCGGCTCCGTTCTCTCTGCTTCCAGTTTCCCGTGGTTCTGGCTTACGGGGCAGGGGTTGCCCACAGAGGCCTGGGAACACAGGCAGGCTCTCCCATGATCTCGGCTTTGCTCAAAGCACCCCAGCATAAGGCCGGCCTCACCTCCTCCCAGCAAGCCTGCGTTAGGGGGAATCTTAACTCACTAACTTTTACGACAAGATGCCACTCTGTTAAAGTACGACTGGCTGAGAAGACAGGGGGCCAGGTCCAGAAGAACACCGCTCCCTCTGCCCGGCCAGTGCCCCTCGGGAACTGCACGTTCAGGGCTGTGCCCCTGGCTGAGTGGCGGAAGGGGAGGAGCCTGGGGGAGGCAGAGGGGCTGTTTCCCTGCACACTGGGAGTGGCCCCGACGGCAGGTGGTGGGAGACTGATGAGAGGGCCTCACCGGCTGGTCTCATCTGTGCGGAGGGAAGTGGGCTGGGTGGCGCCAGTGTACGTGTGACAGAGGCCATCAGCTCCAGGGGGGTGGGCCTCTCGGGGTCCCTGTGATAAGAAGGTGCCACCCAAGCAGGGCCACCACTGGCTCAGGGCCCTCAGTGCCGCACACACGCCGTCTGCTGACCTCCAGGTCAATCTGCTAACACCGTGCCCAGAACACGGCCTCCAGGGAGCTACTCACAGAGCAATGTTCTGAGGGCGGACGTGGCACGTCCTCCTCAGAGGACCTTGGACCCCTAGTCCCCCAGCTGGCGTGACTGGAGCCCCAGGACACATCTATCTTTGCATCCCAGCTCAGCCAAACCCCCCAGTGATTTGCCCCCCCACTTGCCAATGGGCTGACGTTTGAGAAAACGCAGGTGTGAGGGTCCAAACCAAAGCGGCCCACTGCCTGCAAGGACAGACTCGTGTGGGGTCTCATGCATGGGCTGCCGTCAGCTCCGGCCGGGCTGAGCTCCAGGCCCAAGACACAGACACGGCCAGGATCTCAGGTCAGTGAGCTTTGCAAAGACAAAAACGCAAAGCAAAAGCCTGGGACAAACACACACAAATAACTCGAAGTGGCACAAATGAAGACATTGACTCAAAGGACGATCGTGGTGCGACTCTGGCCTTAGCCACAGGGTCAGGCCTGTGCCCTGCCAGGTGCCTGCGGCCCACATGCTCTCCCCACTCCCCCTGGGGACCCGCCGCCTGCATAGGACCGGCTCCCCTGGCAGCTCCACTACATTCCACACACGCACCCGAACTGTGCCATGCCACAGTGCCCTTGCCAGGGGCCTTGCTGGGGCGGGAGAGGCGGTGGTGGAGCCCCCAGGCAGCTCCCATTTCTGTCCTACCATTTGGCCACTGTGACCGAACACCATGGCAGCAGGTTTACAAACAGCAGGCGCTTGTTCCTCCTAGTTCTGAGGATGGACGTCTGAGACGGCTGGAAGATCAGAGGTGAGGCCTCTTCCTGGCACATAGACAGTGGGGGGTGGGGGCTCTCTGAGGTCTCCACCAGGGCTCCACCTTGTGACTTCATCCCCTCCCGAAGGTCCCCTACCCCATCACCACGTGAATCCGTGACACTAACATTCAGCTGTTGCACGCGGCCTGACCGCAGGTGACATTCTGCGAGGCTGTCGCACATCCACTGACGATCCTGAGCAGGCAGCCGGCGGCTCCCTGCCCGCCTCACTGGAACGTGGCTGCCAAGGGGCGTTCAGCAGGCAGAGCCACTCTGGGAGGCGGCCACTCAGCGAGCAGAGAGGCAGCATGCACTAGACCCAACTACCAGCCGACGTCTGACCTCTGAGGGCAGAGGCACCAAGAGGCAGCTGCAGAACAGGGCACCTGCCGGGACCGTCCATCTCAAAGGCCGTGGGTGACAAGTCAGGCCAGCCCACCGACAGGGCGCCCACACTCGGCGTCCCTCCTAAGTCTGCCTGCATAGCGACAGGAAGAGCCATTTCCTCGCTTTATGACGAGGGTTTTAAAACAGAGGAAAAACACGTACAAAATTTGACAGCGGATTTACATTTACATGGCCACCTTGATGATTTTAACGTAATGTGATATTTTCGCATCATCATCTCACTGATCTTCCCTTTGCTTGGAACCCACTCACTGTGATGTTGACCAGGAACAGGGCCGGCTGGTGGCCGTGAGCCCCGGTTCTGGGCGTATGTCCTGATGTGGCTCTAGCTTCAATACCTGCTGATGGAGTCTTGCACCACCATGAGACCGGTGATCAGAAAGGATTTCACGGTGACAAGTGCAAAGCTAGAAAATTGTGTCACGATTAAGAAAGATGTATTTGAACCGCAGAAACCTGGGGAGTCGTGAGGCAGCGGATTTCAGGACGCGCTTCATCTGAAGTTTAAGGAGAGACCTGAGGAAAGTTACTTGGGAAGTTGAGAAGTCTGACTCTAAATGGTGTGGTGGTACCAGTGTGTCTGAGTGTGTGTATGAGCACACGATGTTCTGGGCACAGTCTGCAGGAAACGAGGAAAGGGAGTGGAGAGGCAGCCGCTGGCAAACAGCATGGAGAGGGGGCTTCTGCGAAATGAAATCCTGTTTGTGTAGATTTTTTAACCCAGGCAAGCAGTTGAGAGCAAAATTAAAAAGACGGACTCACCATATGCCGAGCGGCAAACACACCATCCACGATGGCACAGCAGAAGGCTGTCACCACCCCGAAGCTGATGGACACGATTGCAGCGGCCAGCTGGAGGCAGAGCCAGAGGGCGCGAGCGTCAGTGGCTGAGCACACCAGATGCAAACCAGCCCTGGCCCGATGTTAGGGTCCCCCTGCAGAGCCCGCCTCACCATCCTGGTCCTCGAAGACCTACAGCCTGGGACAGACCCCAGCCGGACTGCACCCCATGCACTGCTCTTTCTGGTGGGGTCACCTCGCCACAAGCAGGAGGCTCCAGGGGTGGAAAGCCCATTAGTGCCCATACGGCACGTGCTCCTGGTAAACAATCGGGTCATCCACCCAGTGCCCACGATGGTGGGGCAAGCGGTGGGCGAGTCTCTGCTATCACAAACGCTGCTGCAGACCCCACACACGTCTGCAGGAAACATCTGGGTCCAAGTGAGCATCTCTGCAGGACTTACAGGTGAGTCTCTGCACCTCAGGACCCGATAGCGCTATGGCGCCAGCACATGGGCCTCACCAGGCGTCCTCCAAGCTCCTCACGCCCGAAAGGTCACTTCCTATCACCTGTCCTCTGAGTTCTGCCATGTGATGGGAGGAGGCCCTCACCGTGACCCCCATCTACATCAGTGCTATTGGTGAGGTGGGTTAAGAACTGTTTTTACATTTTCTGGCCATTTCTTTAAGTGTTTTTTAATCTTTTCGTGTGATAGGGGTTCAGGTTTAACAAAACAAATAGCCAAAATAGCACAAAGTAGTCTTCATGGCCTTCCCACAGAGCCCGGACACCAGCATGGTGGCCCTCAGCTGCACTCTGGCCTGGTAAGAGCCCACAGCCCGGGCGCACAGGTGAGCTCCAGGGTAACTGGGCCACACCCGTAAGAGAAAACCCCTAAGCAGAGCGTGTCGGTGTGTAGGCGCCTTTAGCCGCAGGGAGCATGGTCGGACCTTCAGGCGCCCAGCAGCTGGGCTCAGCGCAGGGAGCCTTCCGGGGCCCCATCTCTGTTAATCTGAATTATTTGCTTGTTCAACAAAGTGCAGAAAGTTGGTATGAGGCATTGGCTGGTCAAATACCCCAGAACTATGAGCTTCGGTTCTGATGTGAAACTCCCAGGAGCTCCTCCCGGCTCCGTGGGACGTGCCTGCGGGCCCCTCCCAGGAAGCAGCCTTGTTCTCTGGGCTGCAGCCCCGGCCCTCGCGGCCCCCACCCCACATGGTGCCTCTGGAGAGCGGGTCCCTGCCCGCAAGTCCGAGCTGCGGCCTGGTCCTTTCAGGGGCCTCTGGAGAGCGGGTCCCTGCCCGCAAGTCAGAGCTGCGGCCTGGTCCTTTCAGGGGCCTCTGACCTGGAGCCCTTTTGTTCCTGGCATCTGCATCTGCAAAATGGGGTGTTGGCCACAGCTCGCCTGTGTTCGACCAATGTTTCTGCAGCGCTGCCTGACTCCCTAGCCTGCCCAGGTGCCGTGGGATAGATACGAGGACACCAACATGGCCTGGCCCTACCCCACCACCTGCCGTTTCCAACACTGCACGAGACATCGACTAAGGGCGACGTGGGGACCCTGGGAGCAGCCACTCAGAAAACCAGGCACAAGCCTCCATCTGACCACAGAAACTATGTCCTCTGGGCTGTGCATGGAGCCACTGTGGCAGAGCCACGGTCACCACCTGAGTCACTGGTTCAGTGCCAGAGCCACGGCAGCGCAGCTCTGCTGGGAGGACGCACATGGCAGCAGGGACCCCGTGTGTGGCAGGCGGAAGCCAGGGGTTCTGGGTTCAGCAGAGGGAGCTCTCGGACTGCCCCAGAAGGGCCCCTCAAGCAGGCCCTGGCAAAGAGGCCAGTTCTCCTCCCGCAGAGGCCAGAGGGCCACCCAAGCAGGGCGGGCAGGAGTGGGATGACGGTCACACAGCATCACCCTTGAAGGTCACCCAAGCTAAGGAACGTGGCCAAAGGCAAGGCCACGCCCCCATTCCCGAGGCAAAAGGAACATCAGCATTTCTCATGTAGCAAGTGTGCCCAGCTGACATTTTCCCCTCTGTGCTGCCCTTAGAAAAACATACCCTGCACACACGCGGAGGATTCGCGTTTCCTGGTCGGGAGGCGCCTCCCTCTGCTGGAGGGAGGTCAACAGCCTGCATCACGCAGCTGGTGGTCCCTGCCGGCCCGGGACCGCCCTGTCCTCACTCACCCAGGCTCCCAGGCAGCTGAGAGCCTCCCGCGAGGCCTTCACCCAGCTCAGCCTGGACGTCATGGACGCACACGTCAAGAGTCCCATGACACCACAGGACTGCCTCCAGTGCCTTCCTCCACAGACGTGTTCCAACCGGTTTTGCCCCAGCCGTCAGCATGTCCTTCTCAACTTTCAGCTGGTTCTGTGGCTGTCTGTTCTCCCACCACCCCCAGCAAGGTAAAATTCAGTGCCAGCAAGACCACACACGCGAAGGACCCTGAGGCAACCGTGCACGTGACGGGGCCTGAGGACCTCTGCAGTGGGCAGGCCGGCTGTGCAGGGGAAGGCGCTGGCAGCCTCTCCGCACAGGCCTGAGGTCTCTGCCCTCCCTGAGGCATCCGCAGGGCAGCCAGGAGCAGCCCAGGTCACTGTCATGGATGTGGGCAGATGGCAACAGTCTCTTAGTGCAGAAAGCCCTCAACAGGCTGGAATCCATTCCACCGCGTGTGGAGCCCGTCTCTTGGGAGAAGACAACTCTGTCGTCAGTAGGGTGAAGGTCACCTTTGAATCTCTGCTGGAATTACCATTTACATTCCAACGGCTGATAGCAGATTTAAAAGCAAACGGATAAGGCCGTGGAGATAAGAGGGTGAGGTGAGAGCATGTGGTCGGGGGCACTGGACAGATGCCTTGAGCTGAGCAGGCCACCCAGTTGGCAGGTGCAAAGGCCTGAGGCAGACATGAGGACAGACGGGGATCAGGGCCCCCAGAGGCCAGGTGAGGAGGGAGCAGTGAGGACCAGCCGGCCTGGCTGGGGGGCCCTGTGGCCTCAAGGACCCCCAGCTTCCTGTGGGCACATAGCATTCTCGGCTGCCCAGGGGGCAGTGAACTGAAGCAGGTGGGCAGGCCCACCAGGCCAGAAGTGACAGCTGTGTGCAAGAGCAGCAGAGGGGTCAGAGGGGGGCATTTGAGGGGTGGAGGTGGGCACCACAGCACAGCTAAGGGGGGCTCCGGGTGGCACGAGGAGACACCGTGTAGACCGGCTGGCAGGGTCACCACCCCCCCAGGACGAGTGTCACCAGGACCAAACCGGGGAGGCCACCAGGACTCCACACCCCCAGGCAGGGAGCCAGGACTCTGCAGTCCCCTATTCCACTGAGCAGGTGTTCCGCACACTCAGGTCCCCAGGAGAGCAGTCAGAGGGGCCCTCCCGGGATCCTGGCCCCTGCCCTGCGCCAAGCTGCCTCCCCACCCTGCTGAGCAGGGCCGGATGGGCCTGACGGCACAAAACAGGGCCTCCACCCAGCCACCACGTCGGGCCTGAGTCAGCACCTGGGGGCTGTGGTGTCAGTTGGCCCACCCACCGCATGCCCCTGGTCAAGTGCGTGACCAACCTCACAGCAGGAAGGCAAGGCCAGCCCTCCCTCACCCGCCTGGCCTACCAGCAGCCCCAGCGCCTCGAAGACCAGCTTCTCATATGGCTGCCCAGGATCTGCCACCCCGCCCACCTGCCCGTCCTGACCCACACACCCAAATGGAGCCCAGGGCACAGGATCGCTGCACCTCCGCACCGCCGTCTGCCTCCTCCACCCACAGCCAGTGCCCATCTGTCCGCCCGCAGCGAAGACGCAGCTGGTCATGGGCAGTGAGGGAAGAACACCCACCCAGGGAAAGGGCTGCAGCTCAGACACGGGCACTCCTGCAGCCGCCAGGCGGGGCTGGGGCTGGGGCTCTCTCCGTTATTTCAGCCCGTGTCCTCCAAGACCTTCCCGCTTCCCAGCCAGTCTTGGACAGACCCCCGGGGCCCTCCTCAGCCCCCCACACGGTGGCTCCCTGGGTGGGGCTGTGCACACAAGCCTCAGCGCGGAGAGCCATGCACAGGGAGTGTGCCTTGCCCGTGCTAGAGAAGGAGATGGAGGGATCCTAAGAACCCCGATGCAAGGAAAAGGGGAGGAACAAGGGCCCTGTGGGCTCGGCCAGCGGCTGCTGGCACTCAAGGTGGCTCTAAGGTGCGAGCAGGGCAGTGTTTTCCCAAGAGAGAGTCCAGTGCCCCGCATCTTCCAAGACGCCAAGACCGCATTGGCTCCCTGTGGGCGGCTGCACCCAGCCCTTTCTGCATGGGGAGGCTTGGAACTATCCAGAAAACCGATTCGACTTTCCACACCAGCATCGCACGGGTACAGCTTACGCAGCAGTAGAAACAAGAGTTCCGGGCACCTTTGGGAGCACGTGGCTGGGCAAGTGGAGGCCCCAGAGCGTGGGTCTCACGTGGACATGACACTCATACTCACGGATCATTAGATCCACGGGTGAAAGCATATCCAGCTGCATGAGAAGTGAGGCTCCTTCTCACCCCCACACCGTCTCCAAGTGACTCAGGGCTGCTCTCCGTCTGGGGGACACAGACCAGACGACACCCCAGCCACAAGGCCAGCAGCACCCGAGGCTCAGGTCGGCCGGCTAAAGAGGCCTGAGCTGCTCGCCAGGCTGCACCTAGAGCACAGCTCAGGGGACAGGGCACCCATCAGCCCCAGAGCTGAGAGGGGCGCAGGCCTGCCTGGGGGCGGAGCCGCAGCTCATGCGAGCCACAGGCGAGCCCACCTACACAGCACCCAGGCCCGGCAGGGGCCTCTGGTGGGGCTACGAGAAGGCAGGAGTCAGCAATGGAACAAATGTTTACGTGCTCAGACACCAAGTCCTCTTCTAGAGTCACAGGTTCACATTCTTGCAGGCCTCAGAGCTCAGGTTTCCAAGTGGCCTGCTTCCTGGGGCCAGGCCCAGCTCCTGGGACAAGCCCCCGTCAGCCAGATGGCAGAGGGGGGCCATTCCAGCCACTTCTCCACCCATTGCCCAAAATTAACTGCATTTCTGGAAAGCGCAGAGGTGGTGTGTATGTTGGAGAAAGGTTTCACTCAGCGTCCTGGCCCTTCACCTGTCCCCACAGGTGGGGAGTGTGGGAGAAGGGTGCACAAAGCAGTGAGCTACCATCAGGAGGCCACCAGGCAAGACACCGCAGGGAAGGCTCACCCTGGGCATACGGGGCAGGCAGGGCCTGTGCTGGATGAACTGATACCCACGGATGAGAGAGAGAGAGAGAGAGAGAGTGTGTGTGTGTGTGTGTGTGTGTGTGTGTGTGTGTGTGTGTCTGCGTCTCTGCCTGTCTCTGTGTCTGTGAGTGGGTGTCTGTGTGTCTCTGTGTCTCTGTCTGCCTGTCTGTCTCTATGTCTGTGTGTCTGTGAGTGCCCCTGTACATATTAGGCTTGGCAGTTGACAGACTCTCCGGCCCCAGCCTTCTCCGTCCCCGGCCTTCGGGACCGCTCCACCCACAGTTCACACATCTGTCTGGGAGAGAAGGGGCAGTTACGCATTCATGGATGGAAAGACATGGGATGCTGGCTCAGTCTGGGGCACTGTTTGGCTATCACTGGAGACAGAGATAATGGTGAAGCCACTTAGATTCTACCCCTCAAGTTGAACAGAGTAAAATACTTACAGGTGAAATGATACCATGTCTGCAATTTGCTACAAAGGAATATGGGGAGGGAAGAAATGGAATGGGGGCTGAAGGAAGCTTGGCCACAGGTGGATGCCTGCTGAGACTGGGAGCTGGCACCGGGGGCCCATTACATCTTCTGTGTGCTTTCGTACGTGTTTAAATTTTTCTACGATAAAAAACTAAGAAGTGAGGAAAAGGAAAGTTTTATCCATCTGGATGCATTTGAATGCCAGTCTTCTCCTTAGCTAACATTCTCCTACTGAAACAACTACATGGTTCTGACCAGTCTGTAGTGGCAGCTGCTGCCCTCTGAGCACCTGCTTTGGGCCAGCACCAGGCCGGATGCTCTCGTGCACATTAACTCAATGCTCCCAACAGCGTTGGAAACAAAGAAACTGAGGCCACAATGGCCAAACGGAGCAACCCAAGATCACACAGCCACTAATGGGTATGGGTTTCAGCTTCATAAACGTCAAGTTAAAGGTTGGCTCTGAAATATGTTTATCATACAGAGTTAGCCTGAGAGAATTCTTTCCCGAAAAGACAGAAATGAGCTTGTGCCGGCACTGCAAACAACCCCAGGCAGAAGGCTCCGGTCTGAGGAACCTGGTGCCCCACCCTGCGTGCAGGGACGCTTACTGGGGAGCTGGACTCACACTCCAGAACTGCTGTCACTTCTGGATTTTATCTCCCCTCCTAGGCCCACACTTCTTTTTCAAAGCCATGGCAAGGGGTCTCCAGCATTCAGATGGGAAAAGGAGGAGGGAAGCCCTCTCTCTTCTCAGGTGACATGACCTTACAGATGGAAAACCCCAAGGCACCCACCAAAGATTATTGTAGCTATTGAGTGGGTTCCATGGGGTTGCAGGCTGCAAGATCAACATAACAGTCCAAAAATGAGGTTAAGAAACAATTCCACTCACCACAGTCTCAAAAAGAATAAAATGCTTTAACAAAAAAGTGCAAAACTTAAACTCTTAAAACAACTGGAAAAATACCCCCATGTTCATGTGTCAGATACTTAACATTTAAGATGGCAAAACTCCCTGAACTGATGTGCAGTTTCTACACAATCTTTCAGAATTCCAGCTGACTTCTTTGTAGAAACTAACAAGCTGGTTCTGATTCTCATGGGGGTTGGTAAGTACATGGAGCAACCCAGACGACCCCAAAAGAGAGCAGCAAAGTGGGAGGAGTCCCGTGTGCTGATTTCAGAACTGAGTGCAAAGGATCAGTGATCAAGACAGGTGTACTGACAGACAGACACAGAGATAAACAGATCAGAACCGAGAGCCCAGAACTAAACACACATCTGTGGCCAGGTGATTATCACTAAGGGTGTCAAGACCACTCAGAGGGAAGGGATGGTCTTTTCACCAAATGGGGGAAAACTGAGCCATGTGCAAACACGTGAATGTGGACCCCTATCTCATGTCATACATAAAAATGTACCAAAGACTGAAATGTAAGTGATAACCCCTTAGAAGCCATAGGGGTAAATCTTCAAGACCTTGGAATTTGCAAAGGAGTCTTAGAAATAGCAACAAAAAATATAGTTCAGTTGGGCTTCATCAAAATTGAATACTTTTGTGCCTCAGAGGGCACCACCAAGAAGGTGAAAAGACAGCCCGTAGAACAGGAGAGAATATTTGCAGATTGTGTCTCTGACGAGGGACCTGCAGCTAGAATGTGTGAAGGACTCTGACAGCTCAATAGAAAGAGACAAATCACCCAAATTAAAAGCAGGCAGAGGACCTGAATAGATATTTCTCCAAAACAAGATAAAAAAAATTGGCCAATAAGCACATGACAAGAAGTTCCATGTCATTAGTCATCAAGGAAGTGAAATCAAAACCAGTCCCCCACAACTCCATAACCACCAGAATGGCTGGAATGAAAGAGAGACAGTGACAAGGGGCAAGGAGGTGGGGCGAGGGGAGCCCCACACACTGCTGGCGGGGAGCCCACCGTGCCTGCCTTGGGGACGACTGCACAGTGAAACATAGGCCGATCACACCAGTGAGCGACCCTGTCCTAGGTACGCGCCCTAGAGCGGTGAAGGCACTGTCCCCAGAAACCTCACTGGACGTCTGAGCAGCGCCAGCCACCAAAGCCAAGCCATGGAACACCCCTAACACCCCTCCACTGGGACAGAGGCGCCAGGGCCCCACACACACCACCAGCTGTAGAGAGAGAAGCTCTGACACGTGCACAGGGGTGAACCCTGAATGTGCACTACAGGGTCTGCTGAGGTCGGAGTGCAGGGCAGGGTGTCTGGGCAGAAGGCGCCCAGGGGTTGCTCGGGAAGCAGGTGGGGTGGGGCTGGGAGCAGCAGCACGGTTTCTTGTCCAGCAGCTGGAATGTCCACATGGCCGAGGTGGGAGCTGCACACATCGGGGGGTACAGTAAATCCATCAGACTGCACACACTGAATGGGTAAACTGTGGCATGTGGATTATCTCAATAAAGCTGGTTTTAAAAAGGGGGCCAACTAGGGTTCCCGGGGCTGAGGTGGAGCGGAGGATGCCGGCCGGGACATGGCACCATCGCCTTCTCTGCTCACGTCTTTGGGGTCGGTGCGGGAGTCAGGGAAGCCAGGGACTTCTGTGAAGATGGCGGTGTGAGCAGGGCGGCAGAAATCTCCTGCCAATACAATATTTATCTACAAAAATACAGCAAATACAACTATTCCTAAAAGAGAGACCAGAATACACAGGAAAGCGCACAGTGTGCAGCTACACCTGAGAGGACTCGGCACCCCAACGGGTGGTCTTAAAGAGCCCAGCTGACATACGTGGCACCTACCAGCGACCACTTCTATAGCCATGAAAAGACAGAGTAATATGGTCCAGACTAAAATCAACCAGACAACCCCAGAGAGGGAGCCTAAAGGGATGGAAATGCACAGTCTTCCTGAAAAAGAATTCAGAACAAAAGTCATAACCATGATGATGGAGCTACAGAGAAATGTGCAAGAGCTGAGGGAGGAAGTGAGGGAAATGAGGAAAGACAATGCAGAAATCAGACAAGTGATCGACGGGCTTAACAGCAGACTGGTTGAGATACAAGAGACTGTTAATGGAATAGAAATCAGAGAACAGGAATACAGAGAAGCTGAGGCAGAGAGATAAAAGGATCGCTAGGAATGAAAGAATATTAAGAGAACTGTGTGACCAATCCAAATGGAACAATATTCGCATTATAGGAGTACCAGAGGAAGAAGAGAGAGAAAAAGGGATAGAAAGTGTCTTTGAAGAAATAATTGCTGAAAACTTTCCCTCGTTGGGGAAGGAAATAGTCTCGCAGTCCACGGAAGTGCACAGATCTCCCAACACAAGGGACCCAAGAAAGACAACACCAAGACACATAATAATTAAGATGGCAAAGATCAAAGATAAAGACAGAGTCTTAAAGGCAGCTAGATAGAAAAAAAAGATCACCTACAAAGAAAAAACCATCAGACTATCATCAGACTTCTCAACAGAAAACTTGCAGGCCAGAAGAGAATGGCATGATATATTTAACGTTATGAAACAGAAGGGCCTCGAACCAAGAATATTGTATCCAGCACGATTATCATTTAAATATGACGGAGGGACTAAACAATTTCCAGACAAACGAAAGTTGAGAGGGTTTGCCTCTCATAAACCACCACTACAGGATATCTTAAATGGACTGCGCTAGAGGGAAGCACCCCTAAGGCTAAAAAGATGTCACCAGAGAAAATAAAATCATAGCAAAGAAAGCAGACCATCCAAATACTAACTAAAGGCAAAGAATAAAACACCTAGTATATAAAGAATGGAGGAGGAAGAATAAGAAGGGAGAGAAATAAAGAAACATCAGACTGTGTTTACAATAACTTAACAAGAAAGTTAAGTTAGATTGTTAGATAGTAAAGAAGCAACCCTTGAACCCTTGGTAACCACGAATCTAAAGCCAGCAATGGCAATAAGTACATATCTATCGATAATCACCCTAAATGTCAATGGACTGAATGCACCAATCAAAAGACACAGAGTAACAGAATGGATAAAAAAGCAAGACCCATCTATATGCTGCTTACAAGAGACTCACTCAAACCCAAAGATATACACACACTAAAAGTGAAGGGATGGAAAAAGATATTTCATGCAAACAACAAAGAGAAAAAAGCAGGTGTTGCAGTACTTGTATCAGACAAAATAGACTTCAAAACGGAGAAAGTAGCAAGAGATAAAGAAGGACATTACATAATGATAAAGGGGTCAGTCCAACAAGAAGATATAACCATTATAAATATATATGCACCCAACACAGGAGCGCCAGCATATGTGAGACAAATACTAACAGAATTAAAGGAGGAAATAGACAGCAATGCATTCATCTTAGGAGACTTCAACACACCACTCACTCCAGAGGACAGATCAACCAGACAGAAAATAAGTAAAGACACAGAGGCACTGAACAACACACTAGAACAGATGGACCTAACAGATATCTACAGAACTCTGCACCCAAAAGCAACAGGATACACATTCTTCTCAAGTGCACATGGAACATTTTCCAGAATAGACCACATACTAGGCCACAAAAAGGACCTCAGTAAATTCAAAAATATTGAAATCCTACCAACCAACTTCTCAGATCACAAAGGTATAAAACTAGAAATAAATTTTAGAAAGAAACCAAAAAGGCTCACAAATACATGGAGACTTAACATTCTCCTAATTAATCAATGGGTTAACGACCAAATCAAAACAGAAATCAAAGAATATATGGAGACTAATGACAACAACAACACAAAGCCACAACTTCTGTGGGACGCAGCAAAGGCAGTTCTAAGAGGAATGTATATTGCAACCCAGGCCTATTTTAAGAAGGAAGAACATTCCCAAATGAATAGTCTAAAGACACAATTACTGAAATTGGAAAAAGAAGAACAAAGTCACCAGAAGGAGGGACATAATAAAGATCAGAAAAGAAATAAATAAAATTGAGAAGAATAAAACAATAGAAAAAAATCAATGAAAGAGCTGGTTCTTTGAAAAAATATACAAAATAGATAAACCCCTAACCAGACTCATTAAGAGAAAAAGAGAATCTACACACATAAACAGAATCAGAAATGAGAAAGGAAAAATAACAACGGACCCCACAGAAATACAAAGAATCATAAGAGAATATTATGAGAATCTATATGCTAACACGCTGGAAAACATAGAAGAAATGGACAACTTCTTAGAAAAATACAACCTTCCAAGACTGCCAAGCAAGAAACAGAAAACTAAACAGACCAATCACCAGCAACGAAATTGAATCGGTAATCAAAAAACTACCCAAGAACAAAACCCTGGGCCTGATGGATTCACCTCTGAATTCTACCAGACATATAGAGAAGAAATAACACCCATTCTCCTTAAAGTTTTCCAAAAAATAGAAGAGGAGGGAATACTTCCAAACTCATTCTATGAAGCCAGCATCACTCTAATACCAAAACCGGGCAAAGACCTCACCAAAAAAGAAAATTACAGACCAATATCCCTGATGAACGTAGATGCAAAAATACTCAACAAAATATTAGCAAACTGAATTCAAAAATACATCAAGAGGATCATACACCATGATCAAGTTGGATTCATCCCAGGGATGCAAGGATGGTACAACATTTGAAAATCCATCAACATCATCCACCACATCAACAAAAAGAAGAACAAAAACCACATGATCATCTCCATAGATGCTGAAAAAGCATTTGACAAAATTCAGCATCCATTCCTGATTAAAACTCTCAACATAATGGGTATAGACGGCAAGTACCTCAACATCATAAAGGCCATATATGACAAACCAACAGCTAACATCATACTTAACGGCGAGAAGCTGAAAGCTTTTCATCTCAGATCGGGAACAAGACAGGGATGCCCACTCTCTCCAGTTATTCAACATAATACTGGAGGTCCTAGCCACGGCAATCAGACAAAACAAAGAAATATAAGGCATCCAGATTGGTAAAGAAGAAGTCAAATTGTCACTATTTGCAGATGACATGATACTGTACATAAAAAACCCTAAAGATTCCATTCCAAAACTACTAGAACTAATATCTGAATTCAGCAAAGTTGCAGGATACAAAATTAACACACAGAAATCTGTTGCTTTCCTATACACTAATGATGAACTAACAGAAAGAGAAATCAGAAAAACAATTCCATTCACAATTGCATCAAAAAGAATAAAATACCTAGGAATAAACCTAACGAAGGAAGTGAAAGACCTGTACTCTGAAAACTACAAGACACTCCTAAGAGAAATTAAAGAGGACACTAACAAATGGAAATGCATCCCATGCTCTTGGCTAGGAAGAATAAATATTGTCAAAATGGCTATACTACCTAAAGCCATCTACAGATTCAACGCAATCCCTATCAAACTACCAACAGCTTTCTTCAATGAACTGGAACAAATAATTCTAAAATTCATATGGAACCACAAAAGACCCCGAATAGCCAAAGCAATCCTGAGAAGGAGGAATAAAACAGGGGGAATTACGCTTCCTGACTTCAAGCTCTACTACAAAGCCACAGTAATCAAGACAATTTGGTATTGGCACAAAAACAGACCCACAGACCAGTGGAACAGAATAGAAAATCCAAACATTAACCCAAACATATACAGTCAATTAATATTTGATAAAAGTGCCTTGGATATACAATGGGGAGATGACAGCCTCTTCAGCAGCTGGTGTTGGAAAAACTGGACAGCTACATGTAAGAGAATGAAACTGGACTACTGTCTAGCCCCATACACAAAGGTAAACTCAAGGTGGATCAAAGACCTGAATGTAAGTCATGGAACCATAAAACTCTTAGAAAAAAACATAGGCAAAAATCTCTTGGACATAAACATGAGCAACTTCTTCATGAACATATCTCCCCGGGCAAGGGAAACAAAAGCAAAAATGAACAAGTGGGACTACATCAAGCTGAAAAGCTTCTGTACAGCAAAGGACACCATCAGTAGAACAAAAAGACATCCTACAGTATGGGAGAATATATTCATAAAAAAACGTATCTGATAAAGGGTTGACATCCAAAATATATAAAGAACTCATGCACCTTAACAAACAGAAAGCAAATAATCCAGTTAAGAAATGGGCAGAGGACATGAATAGACACTTCTCCAAAGAAGAAATTCAGATGGCCAACAGGCACATGAAAAGATGCTCCACATCGCTAATCATCAGAGAAATGCAGATTAAAACCACAATGAGATATCACCTCACACCAGTGAGGATGGCCAACATCCAAAACACAAACAACAACAAATGTTGGCGAGGATGTGGAGAAAAGGGAACCCTCCTACACTGCTGGTGGGACTGCAAATTAGTTCAACCATTGTGGAAAGCAGTATGGAGGTTCCTCAAAAAACTCAGAATAGAAATACCATTTGACCCAGGTATTCCACTCCTAGGAATTTACCCTAAGAATGCAGCAGCCCAATTTGAAAAGGACAGGTGCACCCCTATGTTTATTGCAGCACTATTTACAATAGCCAAGAAAGGAGCAACCTAAGTGTCCATCGGTAGATGAATGGATAAAGAAGATGTGGTACATGTACACAATGGAATATTATTCAGCCATAAGAAGAAAACAAATCCTACCATTTGCAACAACATGGATGGAGCTAGAGGGTATTATGCTCAGTGAAATAAGCCAAGCCGAAAAAGACAAGTATCAAATGATTTCACTCATATGTGGAGTATAAGAACAAAGAAAAATACTGAAGGAACAAAACAGCAGCAGACTCACAGAACCCAAGAACGGACTAATAGTTACCAAAGGGAAAGGGACTGGGGAAAATGGGCGGGAAGGGAGGGATAAGAGGGAAAAAGGGGCATTACGATTAGCAGATATAATGTTAGGGGGGCACGGGGAGGGCAGTACAACTCAGAGAAGACAAGTAGTGATTCTATAGCATGTCACTACGCTGATGGACAGTGACTGTAATGGGGTTGGTGAGGGGGACCTGATGAAGGGGTAGTTTAATAACCGTAATATTGCACATGTAATTGTAGATTAATGATAATAAAATAAATTATATTAAAAAAAAAATCTGTGGACACAGTGAAGGCCATGCTAAGAGGAAAGTATATTGCAATACAGGCCTACCTGAGGAAAGAAGAACATTCCCATATGAGCAGTCTAAACTCACAATTAACGAAACTAGAAAAAGAAGAACAAATGAGACCTAAAGTCAGTAGAAGGACAGACATAATTAAGATTAGAGCAGAAATAGATAAAATCGAGAAGAATAAAACAATATAAAGGATCAATGAAAGCTAGAGCTGGTTCTTTGAGAAAATAAACAAAATAGATAAACCCGCAGGCAGACTTATCAAGAGAAAAAGAGAGTCTACTCACATAAACAGAATCAGAAATGAGAAAGTAAAAATCACTACGGACAGCACAGAAATACAAAGAACTATTAGAGAATGCTATGAAAAATTATAGGCTAAAAACCTGGATAACCTAGAAGAAATGGTCAACTTTCTAGAAAAATACAACCTTTCAAAGACTGACCGAGAAAGAAACAGAAAATCTCAACAGACCAATTACCAGCAACAAAATTGAACCAGTAATCAAAAAACTACCTAAGAACAAAACACCTGGACCAGATGGCTTCACCACTGAATTTTAGTGAAGACCTAATACCCATCCTCCTTAAAGTTTTCCAAGGAGTAGAAGAAGAGGGAATACTTCCAAAATATTTCTATGAGGCCAGCATCACTCTAATACCAAAACCGGGCAAAGGCACCACAAAAAAAGAAAACTACAGACCAATATCCCTGATGAACATAGACGCAAAAATACTCAACAAGATATCAGCAAACTGAATTCAAAAATATATAAAAAGGATCACCCATCATGATCAAGTAGGATTTATTCCAGGGATGCAAGGATGGTACAACATTCGAAAATCCATCAACATCATCCACCACATCAAGAAAAAGAAGGACAAAAACCACATGATCATCTCCATAGATGCTGAATAAGCATTTGACAAAATTCAACACCCATTCATGATGAAAACTCTCAACAAAATGGGTATAGAGGCCAAGTACCTCAACATAATAAAGACTAAATATGACAAACCCACAGCCAACATTATACTTAACAGCGAGAAGCTGAAAGCTTTTCCTTTAAGATCGGGAACAAGACAAGGATGCCCACTCTCCCCACTTCTATTCAACATAGTACTGGAGGTCCTAGCCATGGCAATCAGACAACACAAAGAAATAAAAAGCATCCAGATTGGCAAGGAAAAAGTTAAACTGTCCCTGTTTGCAGATGACATGATATTGTACATAAAAACCCTAAAGAATCTACTCCAAAACTACTAGATCTAATATCTGAATTCAGCAAAGTTGCAGGATACAAAATTAATGTGCAGAAATCTATGGCATTCCTATACATTAAAAATGACCTAGCAGAGAGAGAAATCAGGAAAACAATTCCATTCAAAGTTGAATCAAAAAGAATAAAATACCTGGGAGTAAACCTAACCAAGGAAGTGAAAGACCGGTATTCTGAAAACTACAAGACACTCATGAGAGAAATTAAAGAAGATACCAATAAATGGAAACACATCCCGTGCTCATGGATAGGAAGAATTAATATTGTCAAAATGGCCATCCTGCCTAAAGCAATCTACAGATTCAATGCAATTCCTACCAAAATACTAACAGCATTTTTCAATGAACTAGAGAAAATCATTCTAAAATTCATATGGAACCACAAAAGACCCTGAATAGCCAAAGCAATCCTGAGAAGGAAGAATAAAGCTGGAGGGATTATGCTCCCCAACTTCAAGCTTCACTACAAAGCCACAGTACTCAAGACATTTTGGTACTGGCACAAGAACAGACCCTTAGACCAATGGAACAGACTAGAAAGCCCAGATATAAACCCAAGCATATATGGTCAATTAATATATGATAAAGGAGCCATGGACATATAATGGGGAAATGACAGCCTCTTCAACAGCTGGTGTTGGCAAAACTGGACAGTTACATGGAAGAGAATGAAATTGGATTATTTTTTAACCCCATACACAAAAGTAAACTCGAAATGGATCAAGGACCTGAATGTAAGTCATAAAACCATAAAGTCTTAGAAGACAACATAGGCAAAAATCTCCTGGACATAAACATGAGCAACTTCTTCCTGAACGCATCTCCTCGAGCAAGGGAAACAAAAGCAAAAATGAACTCATGGGACTACATCAAACTAAAAAGTTTCTGTAGGCAAAGGACACCATCAACAGAACAAAAAGGCATCCTACAGTACAGGAGAATATATTTGTAAATGCCATATCCTACAAGGGGCTAACATCCAAAATATATAAAGAACTTACACACCTCTACACCCAAAAAGCAAATAACCCCATTAAAAAATGGGTAGAGGATATGAAGAGACAGTTCTCCAAAGAAGAGATTCCGATGGCCAACAGACACATGAAAAGATGCCCCACATCACTAATCATCAGGGAAATGAGATATCACCTCACACCAGTAAGGATGGCCACCATCCAAAGACTAAGAACAACAAACGATGGCGAGGATGCGGAGAAAGGGGAACGCTCCTACACTGCTGGTGGGAAAGTAACCTAGTTTAACCATTGTGGAAAGCAATATGGAGGTTCCTCAAAAAACTGAAAATAGAAATACCATTTGACACAGGAATCCCAGTCCTTGGAATTTACCTAAAGAATACAACTTCTCAGATTCAAAAAGACATATGCACCCCTATGTTTATTGCAGCAGTTTTTACAATAGCCAAGATATGGAAGCAACCTAAGTGTCCATCAGTAGATGAATGGATAAAGAAGAAGTGGTACATATACACAATGGAGTACTATTCGGCCATAAGAAGGAAACAAATCCTGCCATTTGCAACAGCATGGATGGAGCTGGAGGATATTATGCTCAGTGAAATAAGCCACGTGGAGAAAGACAAGTGCCAAATGATAAATGATTTCCCTCATTTTTGGAGTATAACAACTCAGCAAAACAAATAGTAGCAGACTCAGAGACTCCAAGAAGGAACTAGTGGTTACAAAAGGGGAGGGGTGTGGGCTGGTGGGTGGGGAGGGTGGGAGAAGGGGATTGTGGGGTATTATGTTTAGTACACATGGTGTGGGGGAATCACGGGGAAAACAGCGTAGCACAGAGAAAGCAAACAGTGAATCTGTGTCATCTTACTACACTGATGGACAGTTACTGAACTGGGGTATGAGTGGCGACTTGATAGTATGGGTAAATGTAGTAACCACATTGTTTTTTCATGTGAAACCTTCATAGGAATGTATATCAATAATACCTTAATAAAAAAAAAAGGAAGGAGAAAGCTCTGTGTAAATTGATAGGGGAAAATGTCCATGATATATCATTCAGGTTTTTTTTTTAAGTAATTGGCCCAAACTGTCAGGCATCAGATGATTCCATCTTTGTAAAATAATAAAACAAAAACACATAGGTCTTGAGACCTGAAGGGAATGATTGAGGAACAACAGGTGGTCTGCTTGGCTAAGGCCCAAGACTGTCACCTTGCCAGACCGGGTTAAATAAACACACACTGAGCAGATCTGGAGGTGGAGGTGGTTGGAGAACCAGAGCCAGTTCTGGCTCAGGGAGACTCAAGGAAGGCAGGTTTGGGGGAAGGATGGTTAGGAGGAAAGAAAGGGCCAGAGAGACACCATAGGGAGAGGCGTTTGGGGATGTTCTGCCAGCTGCCCTGCAAGCCAGGTGGTAGTTGTGTGAGAACCACTTCCTAGAGCTGATTTCTCAGCTCAGGATACATATTTTAGCACACTCTGGAAGGAACAGAACTCCTCATTGAGTTTTAGGTTTATAAATTGTCAGAAGAACTTTATTTATTTTTAAAGCACTGTAGAGAAAGATAACGGAGCTGATGTTTGCTGTCTCAAACACCAGAAATCACCCTGTGTGTTCTTAAAAAAGAAAAACCCAGAGAAAGGTGAGAAAGGAGAAGAAAAAATGTTTTGAATGTAATGAAAGTTCACGTATGTATCTCCATGTGATTAATAATAGGCAATTTGTGAACCATCATCAGCTCCTACAATTGTTTTATCACCTTCCACAACTGTCAAAGCCTTTATCAAAAGCTTTTCTGTCCACACAGATGTAACAGGTTTAAATTTGACATGGATAAGGCTCTGTAGAAAAAACATTTGCCAACAATGGTGTTTTTATCCGTTTATAATTAATGACAATAGAAAAATCTGTACCTTGATGGATATCAGTGCACCAACAAATTTATTCTAATTTGAGGCCTTCATTACTATCCCAGTAGTCAGCTAAGAAAGGTTTTTTGTTTACTTCATTAGGTCCTCATTTCAGCTTCTTTATAAGCCAAGAACAGAGCACTTATAACACAACACTGAATACATAAAACTTTTAGATTCAAGTGATTTGTTTCATAGATTCCATTTAATAAAAACTAAGTCCCTCCTTAAGGGAAAAAGATACTTGTGGTTTCTTGTTTCAAACTTAAACAAAGTCATGGATGTTAACTAGATTTGTTGTGGTGGTTATTTCTCAGGATAAACAAATATCAAATCATTACGATATGCACTTGAAACTGTATGTTATGCTGTGTGTCAATTATACCTTAATTTTTACAAAAATTCCTGGAAAAAAATGCTGCTTGAAATTTTGATTAGGATTGTGTTGAATCCATAGGTAAAACTGGAGGAAATTGCCACTTTAATAATACCAAGTTTTCTACTCCATGAATGTTATATATCTCATTCATTCATTATACATCTCCAATCTTTGCTAAATTTTCTCACAATGATTTGTAGTTTGCAGAATAAATGTCTTGCAGATGTTTTATCAAATTTATTCCCAAATATTTTGTGCTTGAATGAAATTGTAAGTGGTATTTTTTGAATTTCATTTTTTTCAATTATTTGTTTATAGCATATGCAAATATAGTTGTTTTTTCATACTATCCCTGTATTATGCAATGTTCTTAAATTCACTTTTCAGTGTTAGTGTTTTCTTCACAGATTTTCAAAGAGTTTCAGTGTAAACAATCACATTGTCCATAGAAAGGGAGTCTCGAGAAATACCCCATCAGAGAGTGGTTGCCATACATGGCCAACAGACTCAGACTCTGAGTAACTGCACATCGAGATTGCTGATCTGTGAAGGAGTTGGCAAGAGTGAGCTTTCATAACATTTCTCAAGGTTGGGTGTTACAATAGATGAATAACTTGGATTCTCTCAGCAGGTGCCTTGGTAAGATCAGCCACTCCAGTTGTTCAGGATGGACACATTTCTGGTGAAGGTAACACAGGCTTAACACTGCTGATGAATTTGAGACATCTGTGCTTATTTGTCCAATAAACATTTGAGCGTCACATGTGCATAACTCTGATGGAAGGAAGAAAGCACTGTGGTAAGCTCATAAAAGCTCCCAGGGACTGGAACCACCAACCCCAGTTCCCCAGTTAGTGCATGTTATTTTACAGGTTTTCCTTTTTTTTTCACTTTTATAGAGCATTTATTTAACATTTATAAATGGGAATTATTTTCAGTATTTTTATTATAGTTGATATGCAATATTATGTTGGTTTCAGGTGTGCAACACAGTGATTTGGCATTTATATACATCACTAAATGCTCACCATGGTAAGTGTAGTTACCATGTATCAGCACACAAACATATCACAAATCTATTGACCATATTCTCTGTGTTGTTCTTTCATCCTCATGACTAATTTATTTTTTAATTGGAACTTTGTACCTCTGTATCCCTTTTACCTTTCACCCATCCTCCCCTCCCCTATGGCAACCACCAGTCAGTTCTCTGCATTTGAATCTATTTTACAGGTTCTCTTTTATACCTGAGTACAGCCCAAGACTCAATGCTGCTTCAACCCCAGGAACTGCTCTGAGAATGACAGGGAAGAGAGGGCCTTGGGACACCTGGAACAGTGATCTACTTGAACTTATTATGTTCAGGAGTCCTGAGATGGGCTACAATATTCAGAGGTATGCCATCCTCTTCTTGGTATGACTTGTCTATCTCCAACTCCATGCAGCTAATACAGCAGGAAGAGATCGGCTATCTCTTTCAGGTGGCAGGGATACAAAACCCATGGAATAACCACATCAGCAACCGCTAACATTTGCTGGTACTTATTATGCCCCAAGCCCTGTGTTCAGTACTGTATTTACAGCATCTCACCTAGGTCCCAAATAGGTCCATGAGGTAGAGACTATTATATTTAACAATTGTTTTATCAAAGTGTAAAGTATATAGAAAAGTGCACAAAACATGTAAATCTCGATGTATCCAATACCAGGCTGCAAACTCCTGGAGGACAGGGAATATCTTCCTTTTATGTGTCCATGATACCTGGGACAAAGACTTGACATACCAGTTAGTGTTGTTAAACGAAGCTAATAGCCAAAAGAAAATCAATGAATGGTCTTTTGTCCTGATAATCCTCAACTTTGGTGTGCTTTGCTGTCACCTGTGGGACTTTGAATGGCACAGCTGACAGTGCCTCAAGCCTGGGGATCCTGAGGCAGTGGGAGAATTCTGCTTCAGTAGCTGGATTTTTGGCCATACAAACATCTCCTCTCATCTTTAACCCTAGGCTCTTCTCAGATGAGAACAGGTTTGCCATGACTTCACTAAATCATAAGGCTAGAAGCTACGTAAGTGCCTGTCATCTCTTTACTTCTGAAGTGATTTTTCTTATACAAGTCTTCCCTTCAAATACTTAAAGTACTCTAGGGAATATCGCTAAATGGATTTTTAAACCCACATTTTCAACATTTTTACATCAAAAAAGAATAAAAGTAATCACTGGAATAACAGTGAATAAAAGGAGTGCATAAAAGGGGAATAGTTACTAGGTTGAGAAGTAATCCATTAAGATTATGAATATCAATAATATCCAAAGAATGGACAGGGATATTTCATAAAAGCAATACTCTAAAGTTTGCTCTATTGTATTGTCAGGAGAACTTTTATCAGTGTTCTGTTATGACAAGAATGAAATGGTTAAAAAAAAAACAGCAACTTAAGAAATGATGCCTATTTACACCCAGCGCTGTTATAATAAACACACTAAATTTCATACTGTCCACTTCACTGATTCAAGTACTCATCCATCCAACAAATATTAAATATGAACATTATACTAGGCACTAGAGATGCAGAGATGAGACATACAGTTCTTTCCTCTACAGGCATCAGTTTAGTGAGACAGACAGCTTGAGAAACTGGAAATCACAATGGCTATAAGAGCAGTATTGTAGATACACACAAGGCACTACAGGGCTTAGAAGAGAGGCCGCGGATTTGGGTGCAGGACAGAGATGATGTCAATGAGGGTTTCCAGGATAGTTCTTGAGCTTTGCATTTTATCTTAAGGAAAAAAATAGAAGCCAGCTAGTTTAGGAGGAGGGTCTGTCAGAATTCTTCGTTAACAAAAATTAACATTGGCTGAGTAAGTAGAAAAGAAGTTCATTAGAATATTAGGTAGTTCCTAGAATTTCCTATATGACTTGAGAATGAGGCTCAGAATCCACAGTCAGCAACATCTCCCCAAATCATGCCAGAGGCCTAGTCGACTAGGGATGCTGCTGAAGCTGGTCTTGCCAGTGCTACTGACCCCGGACATTAAACAGCAACCAGCCCCCGCTGCCTCAGCTCAGTCTTGCTGTGATTGCCACTGTCATCATCAGAAAAAGTTATCTGTGGTTCTTGCTTCCATGTGTTATTAGCCCCTAATTCAAAGTCTGGGGAAAGGCATCTGCTCAGGAGAGCCTCAGTCAGATGCCACACCTAGCTGCAAAGGAAGCTGGGAAAGTAAGTATCTACCTATTTTTCATTACCCATTGCTGCATAACAAACCACCCCCCAAACAGAATGGCTTAAATAATCAATGACCCTTATTCTTTTTCAAGATTCTGTAGATGAACTGGGCTCAACTACAGTTCCTCTGCTCCAGGTGTTGTCTACTGGGTCTAAAATCATCGGAAGGTTCATCTGCCTGGAGTGCCCGAGATGGCTTACTCACATGGGTGGCTTTCAGCTGGGAGCTCAGCCAGAGCAGGTCAGTTCTCTTTCTAGGTCCTCTCCACATAGGTTGGGTTTCCCACAGCATGGTGCTTTCAGGGCAGTTGTACGTTTCACATGGTGTCTCTCTCCAGGAGGGAGCTTACCAAGCCACAGATTCAGATCTCTGAATGCTCAGCCTGAAAAGTTATACTGCACCACTTCCACCCATTCTATAAGTCAAATCAAGCCACAGGCTAGCACACACTCAAGAAGAGAGACAAACTCCATCTCAAAATGTAAAAAGTGGCAAGAAAATCTTCTGCCATCTTTAATTCCCCACCCTGGCACTTTCAGCCTTTATACTGGCAGGAATGCCTTACCTCCCCCTAGACTCACAAGTTAGCAATTTTCCCAATCACAGGAAAGGGTTTCAGATGCTGAGCTCTCAGAAATAACAACAACAAAAAGACAATTGTCCACTGCAGGAAGCAAGAAGAAGGGCATTCCAGGTAGAGGGAAGTGTTGCAAAGTCACAGAGAGAGCTTCAGTTGATTCTGCCACTTAAATAGTGCACTGCTCACAGTAATGTAATTCCTGCTGTTCTCTTGCTAACACTGAATTAGAACTGCTCCTTCTTGAGCAGAGTTGTAATTCTACCGGATTTGTGCATATTAGAGGGTTTAAACTAATTACAATTGATTTGGAACTTGCAGTTCTTGCTTGTTTTCTCCTTTCTATGCCTTTAAAGCCCTTTATAAGATCACTGTTTACAAGACGTGCTCCAGAATTGGAAATGTGTATTTGCCAATGATTGCCGAGGGAATGCGGTGATATGGAAGTAAAGGTAAGGGAACTCCAAATCTCATCTCTATACTCAGATATTTTTTAAAAGTCCTTTCTTTTACTTTTCATTATTATGAAAATATTCAAAATAGCAGAAAAGTAGAAAGACTAGTATAATAAACATGAAGATATCCTCCACCTAGAGTCAGTCCAATAATTGCTAGCATTTTGCCAGATTTGCTTTATCCCTATGTGTATGGGTTTGTTTTTTCTGAACCATTTTAAAAGAAGTTACACACATCATGACATTTTAGGCATCTCCAAACAGTAAAGATATTCTCATCCACTTCTATAATTGCATTATTATATCTAAAAAAATTAACAATAATTCTTCAAGAGTACTTAATGCTGGTCCATATTCAGAATTCCTCAATTTTATCCCCCAAATGTCTTTTATAACTGATTTATTCAAATAATGATCCAATCAAGAACCAGGCACTGCATTTGGTTGTTATTTCTCTCAAGTCTTTTAATCTAGAATGCCTCTTTGAAGAGACCAAGTTATTTGTTCTGTAGAATAATCCATGTTTGTGTTGGTATGATTATTTCTTTGCAGTCTTGTTTAACCTGTTCCTCCTATATTTCCTATAAACTGGAAGGTAAATTTAAAGGCTTAATAAGATTCATGTTAAATATATTTGGCAAGAATACTATGTCCTTTTGCCATCTGCATACTTCTGTGACCTGTGCCCTTCACATTGCATCACACCAGGAGGTTCTTCGTGTCCAGTTGTCTTTGTCTTCCAGTTTGGGGGAGGGTGTTGGGGGGAAGCAAAAATAATGTACACCATGTTGAATGAAACAAAATAGTCTAAGGCAGGGTCACAGTGGAACTAAAAGTGTGGAGAGAAGTGGTTTCTCCTTCTGAGCCCTTAGCTTCGGGCTGACTTGCTCATCTGAGAGAAGAGATGCTCTTCTTGATGGTGTTAACGAAGGGAGGTGAAGATCCCAGCTGGAGTCTGAGGACAAGTCTTCCTTTACCTCAGAGAACAGTCCCAGGATAGCCTCTGCGCGAGGTCCTCCGGCTCTGCTCTGGGCAGTGTCTGACCTGATTTCCTAAGAGGGGAAGCAGTCCAGCCACATTCACTGCATGGAATCCTTTGAGCTCTGAGAATGTAGGGTCTGCTGTACTTGATATGGGCCCAGAGACCAGAGCACTGTAATTACTGTTTCTTTCAGCTCTAACATACCAGCAGAGGCTCAAATGGCAGTAGGGAGTTCTCCAAAACTAGTCTAGTGGTTTGGTTCCTGGAGTGATTTTAAGTTTTGGGGAGCAGGAGCAGATACTTGAGGGACCCAGGATTGGCAGCCCCAGTGGACAGAGTAAGGCAAGGCAGTAGTACAATGGCAACTGGCAGCTTCTGCGTGGTCTGGAGCAGGACTCTCAACCTTGGCACTGACACTTGGGGCTAAATAACTCTTTGTTATGGGGGCTATCCTCTGCCTGTAGGATCTTTGGTGGCATCCCTGGCCTCTACCCACTACATGCCAGTAGCAGCCCCACCCTAGCTGTACCAACCAAAAGTTTCTCTGAACATTGCCAAATGTCAGGGCTGGTGGGGTATGGAGAGAATCACTGGTCGGGAGCAAGGGAGTTGGGTGGCAGTAGGGGGTTCCATTAAGGGACTAACACCAGAGTCCACGTTAGAATCTCTTACATACATAATTAGTTCATCTCATGTGCATAGAGCTCTGTGAGGTCAGGGCACTACCTTGATTTTTACAGCTGAGGAAAGTTCTCCACAAGGTTCTATGATGTTGCTAAAGTTCTGACCTGGGTCTGTCCCACTTTAAATCTAATTCTTTGTCCATACACCAAGTTGTCTCTTTTTCTGAAAACAGGGAGCAGCTGCCAGAATGCTAGCATTCCAGGTCTGTGCCAGCACTAAGGTTCAAAGCAGCAGAGGAGTGTGAGGGGCAGTCTTGAAGGAGTGTTAGTTCTCAGCAGGGAGCAGCCCTGAAGGGACAATCAGCTATAAGTTTAGCTCAACAGTATCGATCTGGTCAAAGTTTCCAGGGGGCACAGGGAAGTTTCCACTGGTGGTCTTCATGGGGCTGCTGCTACTTGGCCTGACCAAAGACGAGAAGAAAGGCTAGCCACGAGGATTGCAGAGACCTGGCTTTGGAGTCAAGAGAACATGGACCATGCTTAAAATGTGGAGGAATGCAGTGGTGGGCCTCTGAGAAATAACAATGAGAGGATTATTCTTAAATTCTTTAAGTAAGGTATGAGATCTTAGGCTTCATAGAAGACTGAGAGAATTCAGGAGTTGCAGCATGAGAACAGTACCTAGACAAAGTACACTTCACTGAAACAGCATAAAGTTAAGAGAAACTCACTGAACACTCTAGGAAGGAAGGGTGGGTGCTGTAGAGGGGCGGGACCTGATGCGCTGGGCATGGAGGAGTCTGAAGTACCCCCCAGTAGAACCAATCAGATACACTGGGGCAAACATGTATCTGAAGTGAAGCATTTCCCAACCATTCCTACAGATCTTCTCTGAACTCCAGTTACTTTTATTGTTCGTCTTGTGCAGCTCAGAGTATTTGTTCTCCGTTTTATAGAATCAGAAGTTTGAAGGTGGCAATTGTTTCAAGTATATTGGTCTTGTCTCCCTAACTAGACTGTAAACTCTTTTGTTTATGGGTGAGAATAAAGGCCTATTTCTTTGTAGTCCCTCAGTACAATGCTGAGTGCATAATGTTCAGTCAATTTTAAGACAAATTACTAAAATAATCAAGGATAGGATAACTATAAAACCACTGAAGAACATAATAAATAGCAAAGCTCAACAAAGCTGTTAACAATTAACCATTTTTAAAATTTTGTTTCTGGAAATGCTCATTCCACTAATTCAAGAGAATGTCATTTGTTCAACAAATATTGTCATCAACCATATGCCAGGCAATGTCCTTGAAGCTGGGAATATAGAAGTGAATAAGACAGAAATCTCTGCCCTCATGTGTGTAACTCTCTGTGTCACATTTCCCTGGATCCTACTACCACATACAGACAGAATTATATTAATATATCAGAAATCTCTAGGATGCTCTTCACAGTTCATGGTTTTAAATCAACTGGTTCTGGAAAAGTTAAAAAACAAAAACATTGTTTTTTAACCATGAAAAAATGAATGCAGAACATGTCAGAGAATTATGTAACAGAACACATGTACCTTCCCCCTACAATTAAATGTAAATGGTTTGATCAAAATATCAAGTTGTATACCTTAAATATATACAAATTTTATTTGTCAGTTATAGCTCAATAAAACTGAAAAAAACAAGGAAAAAGTAAATGGTTTGTCACATTTGCTTTGGATTTTTTTAAAGACATAAAACACTGCAATTACAGATAAATTCCTCTTTAGTGCTTTCTGACCCATCCCATAATAGCCCCTAATGAATTTTGTGCATATCATTCCAGTCCACATTTTTATACTATTAAAAAGGTACATCCATAAATAATAATGCATTGGTTTGTTTCTTAAAGTCACATACATTATAAAATTCATGTTGTATTTTTCTCATTCTGAAACTTTTCACTTTTGCTTTTATAATCTAACTATATTGACAACTATAGCTCTAGTTTAAGTGCTGAATAATAATGTCTATAAATATATCACAATTTATCTACTAAAAAATGTTATTTAGCTATGAAGTGTTTACTGGTTTATAGATATGGAAAGGACCTTGGAGATTATTTGGTGTAGGTTTATAGATTGCCCCCTCCCCCCATGAATAAGCTTTGGGAGGCCTAAGAAATTTGAGCATCTGAGGGATGTACATTTTCAGCAGAACAGGCCAAAGCTTTGACTATATTCTCAAAGAGATACATGTGCTGAATAGTTACTTGTTCTAAGACTTGAGAACTTGTGACCTAGTTTCCCTCTCTCCTCTGACATATGACAAGACTGAGGTCCAGAGCAGTTAAGCAATTTATACAAAATCATTAGTGATAATAGAACAGAGTCTATGTATCCTGCTTTTCCATATTCTGGGGTTTTGTGCTTGCTTGTTTGTTGATTTTTTATACAATATGAGTTAAGTTCCTTTCAACATTTAGTCTATAAAGAACAATTCGATCTTTTTTTTTTCCTTTTAATTATTCACTGCTGGTGAGGAGGTGGTAAAACTGATACACTCCCATAAGGATAACATTGTAAAATGGTATAGACTTTTAGAAAATAACATGAGATGCTGAAGTGCCAATAAAATATTCATAGCCTTTTGGCTCAATCATTTTTATACTGAGAAAAAAATTCCTAAAATTGGACAAAGCCATATGTGCAAAATGTTCATTACAGTATTATTTGTAGTAGTAGAAAATATCCACTAATAGCATAATGGATAAACCATGGTCTGTCCACTCAAATACTATATAGACAATCAAAATTAAGGTTTTATATGATATTAAGGGATAGGAAGAAATGCTTACACACAATACATATAATACTACATGGAAAAAGGGATACAAAATCGACTTAAATTATGATTACAACTTTCTAAAGTCTGCACATACTAACATACATACTAAAATGTAATGAATTTTAGTATGTATATTTCCCCCAGATTCATCACCTTAAAAACATTCAGAAATACTTCCCTTTTATAATACAATTTCATAAGCATTGCAAAACTGTCTTCAAAATTACCTGTGAAATTAACAATTACAAATTGGTTGGTTACACTCACAACTCAGCTGGCCAAATAGCTACTCAATTTCCATATATTACAAAGTTGGGCACTGATTTCTGAATTGTCCTCAAGCGAATAGAATTGGCTTCTGCATTTACCTGACAAAAATCATCTTTTTGTAATCAAGTTATATATGAAATCAGGAAGATATTTCTCCACAATCAGGGTTTTATTTTTAATATTTTGGGGCTTAAATTCATTATTTCAGTTTAAACACTTTCTTGGTACAGGGTCTGCTTTAGGATTTTGTCGTATGTTCTTATCCTGTATTTGTTTAGAAGAGCTATCAAAACAAGCACGTATCGTCCCAAACTAATTCATTGCCAGTTTCTTCGCGCGCGCGCGCACACACACACACAAATATTTTTGGTTCTTTCATTTCTGGTCAATAAACACGTAGTGTGACATATATTCAAGCTTGTACGGGAGCTGAAACCAGCAGGGGGCGAAATACAATAGGAAGAAATTTGACGAGCCATATAGATTTTTCTTGCTTCAGCAACAGCAATAACAAAAAAATCCAGCACCATTACAAAGCGACTGGCACTCCAATTTAAAGTGATGCAGGCTCCGTAACCCTTACAGAATTCAGCTGTAAATAGATGAATGCGGGTCTGTTTTAGCGCTCCAAGTCAATTTGTCTAGAACGTTGCAGAGGCGGGATAAACCGTGATGAATTGCTTTTGTCCTTATCTTTCCCCGGATTTGTAGAATTCCTCAACTCAAGGGAGTGGACACCTTTCTGCGGCTGAAGGGGTGTTGCCCATTCTTGTTTCTTTGCGTAGCTGCTGAGTTTCGCTGTTTTGGAACTATTTTATAAATTATTCAAATACTGGTGCAGGTTTGGCCAAGTGAGAGGAATGAGCCCCCGGCAGGGCTCATGATTTGCTGGGTAGGACCCGGGGCTCATCATCCCGGACAGTAACAATAATCCTCGTAGTCTTGATTTTTACAGTGGCTGGTGTTCCAAGAGCTATTCATGGTAACGGAGGGGAACGATTATAAAAACGCAGACCATCAACTGATTAAGGCTGATGGCAGAATCTGTTATGACTCCTGTTAGAGAAATACAGAAGTTGCTTTCTTCAGTTTCATCATGTTTTCCACTGTATCTATGAAAAATTACCGTCTCCATCCGTTAGCAAAATCCCCTATTGTTTCTGTTGTTGTTGGTATCGAAGACGATTTGTCATATCGGCGGGTGCTTTCCTCTTGATTCCCATCTGAAGTTTGAATTATAATAATCTCTTCTTTGTTATTTGTTAAATATCAGCTTCTTTTCTGTCAGCTTAAAGAGAAAGGGACTTTGTGAACGAAAAGTTGTTTTTCGGGGAGAAAAGGGCAAGCTGGTAAGTGCTCTCCAGTAGGATTTTGATAAAGATATGGTTATGCAGTTCAAAACCTTTTTTTTTTTTTGAGACGCAACTCGGTCCTGAGCGGCCGATTAACGTAAACTGCTGGGGGGACACCTGTCCCCTGCCGGGAGCGCTGTCTCAGCTAGCGGCGGAAAGCAGGAACGTCCTTCCCCGCCACAGCTCGGGCTCTAAAGGAAGTAAAGGAAAAAGGCGACTTGCCCACACCCAAAATGGCGGCCTGCGTTCTGTACGAAGGCGCCTGCGCTGGGGTAGGAGTTCTGTGACACTCCTTCCCCTGGAATGTCCTCCCCCACCCCTGCACCACTAGCGTTCGGCCGCGACCTAGCCACCTGCTCCCGGAAGTGACGTCTAGGCGGCAGCGGTTCCCCCGCTGCATGATGGGAGAGTGTGTGAAGTGGGCGGGGGTTCTCCGCGGAGGAGGAGGTGGAGGCGGCGGCGGCGGCGGCGGAAGAGGGCGGAGGGTAATGGGATGGGGGTCCCGCGGCAGCACTGAAACTCCGGGTGGGCGTCCATGGCGCTGTTTGGCTGACAGGGCAGTGAGCAGCCTGCCTTCCGTTCTCACCAGATCCGCGTCGGACTAGCAGGTCCTTCCCCGGGGAGACAGTTCCTCCCCGGGCCCCTGAGCCATGCCCATCGCGGCCGCTCCGAACGAGCCAGGTAAGCGCCACCACTCCTCTCCCCAAGACGCGGGGAGGCGAAGGTGCGGGGACCCGGCCCAGCCCGGAGGCCAGACCCTCGCCCGGGCGGAGACCACCTGCCTACTGCGGAGCCGGGGACTGCGGGGCCGGTGCCGGCTCTGCGGGCCTGCGGGCTCTGGGCTTGGGCTCTGCCTTCTTCCGCGGCGGGTGCGGGGACGCCGGCGGCGGCGCCCTTCTCGCCTTCCCGGGCACGGGTGATGGAAGTGTGAGCTCTTCCCACCTCCCTGCCGCCGCCTCCCCTGCCTCTCCGCTTTCTACTGCCCACAGCTTCGCGCCTGCTGCTACCTCCGGGGAGCTGTTGAGAAGTTTGGGGCTCTGGTCGGCTTCCTCTTTCTCCCTCCCTCCGCCTCCCTCGTGACAGGTGTAAACACTGCTTCTCCGAGGCTCGAGGCCGGCCGCTACCGGCGTGTGCTGCTTCCAAGAGTCTCTGAAGTAAGAGGATTTTGAATCGTCCAACAGACAGGAGAGCCCCAAAGCTCATGCATCCTTCCTGAGAGACCTTTTCTGCTCCCTTCTTGCATTCCTCACGAAATAATCTGAGTCTTCTTCCCAGATTGCGTTCGAAAGTTGGACCATCATTCCTTGAGCGTCCAAATTGGCAGATGCTGCATCTTGCTTGGGCAGGGGACAGAGTATCGGGTGAAAGATGGTAGGTTACTTTCTTCATTAGGAAAGTACTGAGAATGGTTAGGTTTTTCTCCTGTTGGTGAATGCAAGTATAGCTTGAGACTCTCCCATTGAATCTTCTGTTGGGACATAGGGAAGGACTATCTCATGCTGGTAAATATTTTTCTGGTGGGCGGGGGTGGAGGAACGAATGAAGCAAGCAATGATTCCGTTTCAAAGTTCTCACTTTAAGAGAAGAAAAGTAGGAGTTTATTTTTGAACTTAATCTTCCTTTTCACTGGCTACATTTTTGTACTTGAGTTTGGTTTTTTTGGAGGGTGGGAGAGGTGATAGTTTCCTTGATGTTACATTTATTTGTTGCTCGCAGTTAACCTTCTAAACATAGAAATAATGTGCTAAATTCTAGGGGAAACAAATGTTTCAACACTACTGTGTTTATATAATTTTCACAGTTGATACACATTTTATGTGCTTTGCCGCCTTAAATATTGGCTTTTGTAGTAATCGTTTTTAACTCTTTGCAGAAGTATGTGTGTTGAAACAAAGTTTCTGTGGTAGCCTTCTAATTTTTGTCCATGAAGATATTTCACGTGATTAAAAGACAGACCCTGTGTACAATATCCAGCCCAGTAAATGGCACCTAGTAAATGCTCTTAAGATTGAATTCCCATTTACCAGATATATTAATTGATCTTCAAAGAACAGATATATTTTTAAATCTTTAAAAAGCCCACGAAGGAAAACACTGGAATTCATGTAATATGTAGGGCATTTAAGTTCTGGTGTTTTCTGATCTTTTGACCTAGAGACTATTATAAAAATCCTACATCAAAACAAAAATAATATGTCCATAATTGCATTGATAAATTTTGCAGAATCCAATTGCCTTTAGAAAAATCTTGTAATCTAGGTGAATCCTATTATAAAGCATCATTTTAAGTTTTAATTTGTTCTGCTTACAGTTACTTAAAAACTAGTCCAGAAAAGTAGTGAAATTTGAGTATCAAATAATGTTTTATTTTGTGTGAAATCTAAAGTGCCTCCCTTAACAGTCTAAAAAGTCTGTATAGCATCTCATTGAGGGATTACCCTCCAACCCAACCCCCACATGCATAAAAGGGTGCCATTAAGTATTTAGCTGTTTTTAAACAGTCATAAATTATTAGAATCAAATATTTATATTTAATGTTACCTACAATTTGTAAGTTAAAAAACAGAGACAAAGCTTAGCATTTTCAGTTCCTCTTTAAGTAGGCTGGTGAACCTTACCAGCCTGAACTTCATAAGTATTTATAGTTTTTATGCAATTTGAAAATATATGGCATTATATGGAATATATATATACATATATACATAATTTTGGTAGCTAATCTTTTCTTAAATCAGTGTGTGTATGTGTGTACATATCTATATATATGATCACAGCCCTTTCACAACTCTAATAATTACACTGATACACATTTACTGTGATCAAGGTACTTTTCTAAGTGATTGATATTAACTCATTTAATCCTCAAAACCACCCTGTAAGCTAGTAGGTGGTATTATCCCCATTTTTCAGAGGAAACTGAGGCACAGAGATGTTAAGTAACTTACGTGATGTCAAACAGCTGGTGGCAGAACCAGGAAATAATATGATAGTTTTATTTATGATTTTTATATTGCTTTTAAAATATGCAAAAGTATACAATGTATTTTCTGGAAATAATGGAATATGTTGCAAAAGTATGGGAACATGCTTTGGAATGATGAACACCAAATCAGAATAAGTTACTTCTGGAGAACTGGCCAGGGATAAAGGATATAGGAAGGGGCCATGATTTTTCAACCATGGCTTTACTGTCTTTAAAATAATTGTGAAGCAGATTTGTAAAAGGTTTAACACAAGTAGGTGGTGGGTATATGATCATTCATTATATATATTTTTTCCTAAACTTTGTTGTAAGTTTGAAATCATAATAAAAAGTTCAGGTTTCTCATTTATAAATGTAAAGTATCACTCTGTCTTTTAGCATTGTATATTTTAAAATTAGAGGACAGGAAGGAGTTAGTATCATTTTTGTGTTGACTTCCTGTATAAAATACAAGGAGCTTCTAATTGAAAATACTTGAATTAAGAACTGTTGCCCTCTGTAGGTTCCTCTGCAGTAACTTCTGTGCCTGGACTCCTCTCTAATTGCTGCCAACCATCTCAGCAGCCCTGTATCAAACTCCTACCAGTTTCTGTTTCTGGCCTTACCGTGGTGTAGGTGCTCATAGGTCAGAATTAGACCTACTCCTTGGAAAAAAAAGAAAAAGAAACTATACAGTGGGGAGGAAGCAGAGAGGGAGGGAGTTTAAAAAGTATATTTATTAGTTTGGGAGAGGTGAAAAAGAAGGAACAAAGGATATTTAAGACCTCATCCTTTCATTCTTCAGTTACCACTACCCCTATTCCAAAAAACTTGAGTAAACCTTGCAGAGATAAATTGCTAATAAATTAATGGTTGTCTCAATGCTCAAAGTTTAATTTACAAACACTATTTTGGTGAGTAGTTCTCAGAGGAAAATTAAATAGTAAATTAGAATAAATTCATTGTAGGTCCTGTTTCTGTAAATACTTGCAATATGCCACAAACCATTTCAACCAAATATCTACTAACAGCATGGTATTCTCTTCTTTCATTCATACAGCGAATACTTATTCAGCACTTGAAATATGTCAGGCTCTGTTCTAAGTGCTGAGGACTGAAATGAACAAATTAGAAAAAAAATAGCCCTCATTGAGCTTCAGTTTCTTGCACTTGTTTGTGTGTGTGTGCACACAGGCCTGTTTGTATATGTGTATGGGGATAGACAAAATAGAGAGATGGCAGAAGATGTTAAGTATCAGAGAGAAAAACAGAGCCAGTTTTGGGGCATGGGGTAGTATAGGCTTTCTGACTCTGAGCCAGGAGTGGGAGGTTGTTGGGGCTTGCTGTTTTGTAGGATGGGGTCAGAGAAGACATGACCTTAAGGAAGTGTAGAAAAGGGGAAGAGTGGTAGAGGCAGAAGTATGCCTGGAATATTTTTAAAATTGCAAATGGAAAAGTAGTATATGTGCCCCAAGAATTAGAGAGTAAGAGAACAGTGTTGTAGAACTTTGTAGAAATTGAAATGACTGGCTTTTTTTCCCCTCACTGTGTGAGGTAGGGAGCCATTGCAGGTTTTTAAGTGATGTGACATAATCTTATGTTTTAAAAGGCTCTGTTTGGCTGCTGTACAGAAATAAACTATAGAAAGTGCACGACTGGAAGCAGGAAGATTCCATTAGGAGATGGTTTCAATGATATAGCCAAGAGATAGTAATGGCTTGAACAAAGATGGTAGCAGAAGAAGTGATGAGAAGTGGTAGGACAGTTTCTTGAATTGGAACCTCTATTAATTTCCATTTGCTAAATTCAAAAAACTTTCAAAGGTACTCCCTTCTGAAAATTCAAGGCCCTCACAGCCTACTTTTCCAGCGTACTGCTTACTGCCTTCATATATCCTACATTCCGACCAAACTCGTATTATGTGATTTACTGTTCTTTGACAGTTGCCCCATGCTTTATTTTTAGTGCCAACTGTTTCCTCTCCATGAAAATACTTCCCATTTCAAATTCTTTCTCCTTCATGAAGCTTTTTTCTCATTTTCACCATTCTTCCTCTTCCCAATCAAGTGAGATCTTATATATATAAATTTAAAAAAACAGTCTTTTATTACCAAGAATTGTAGAACATAGGCAAGAAAGATAATCACATTCTTGCTACCCAGTAATCGCCACTGTTAACAGTTGAGTACATATTTTTCCACCCAATTTTCTTATGTATTTATTTGTGTGCACTTTTTACCAAAATGAAAACTTATTGTATAGACCATTTTGTAGGTTTTTAGACAGCTAGATTCCTCTTACCATTTCAGGAAATTTTCATGTAAAATAATACTCAGGGCTATATTCAAATTCTTCCCCAGGTGACCTGAAAATGTCCTTTACAGCTGATTTCCCTAAATCAGCATCCACTCTGATTATAATATAAATAAAAATATATTATATTTTTCTGGTTATTAAAAGTATGAAAGGATAATATACTTACTGTAGAATATTTGGGAAATGTAGAAAAATATAAAGAAAGCGAGCATGCCCTTTGATGTCAGGGACCCATCTGTTTTAAATGCCTGGCACAAAGTAGCACTCAATACATGTATATTTTAAGCAACAACAGAAGAAATATATCACTAATCATTACATTACAGAGAGATAACTAAACATTTTGGTTTACATTCAGTTTTGTTTTTTTCCCTGTGGATATATGAGTATCATACATACACATACACGAATGTATCTCAGTGAACAAGTTTGTACATAAATCCTTGAATTTGTCTTGGTTAATTCCATGGGACTGAGTCTCAGAATGGAGTTGCTAAAACAAAAGGAAAGCAGTTGCTTTCCAAGAAGTTGTAATAAAATTACTCCCACTAGCAATGTTTGAGAGTACCCATCTTCCTGTAATCTCCTCAAGATGTTCAGTAAAAATACAGTTTTAAAATTGTTTACCTGAATTTTTATTTCGGATTTGGGCATTTCAGCAATGTGGAACATTTGCTTAATTTGAAATTTTTTGAAAGGTTTAAATGTGAGACATGTCCTTGTTTAATAAAGGTTAAAATTGCTTAATGCCATGCTGTTTTAAAATAAGTCTGATTCTGTTAGCAAGCTATGTAAGTACATGAAATACAGTATTATCTTCTAGAACTATGTTGTGCCACACAGAAGCCACTAGCCACATGTGGCACTTGAAATAAAGCCAATCCAAAGTAAGATGTGCTTTAAATGTAAAGTATACACCAGATATTGAAAACTAATGTTAAAATATATATTTTACATTGATTGCATGTAAAAGTAAAAATATTTTGGATACTTTGGGTTAAGCAAAATACAATTAATTTCATCTGTTTTCTTTTAATTGGCTACTGGAAAATACAAAATTGTATATGTAGCTTGTATTTCAGTTGGACATGTTCTAAAGCATGACATATGCCTGTTTTTATCTGTGGAAGAGAAATACAAGATCAACTTCACTTTTAGAAAGTAGTAAACAGGTTTTAAAAAATCACTTCTTACATTTAAGGTTGTCATGTTTTTCATAATATATATAGTTTGCAGTTATTTTTTAAATTATAAATGCATGATTACACATTGTAACTTGTTGCAGTTCTTATGCTCTGTAAGAAATATATGTATGAGGAGCTGGGGGAGGTTATTAGGACTAAGTTATCTGGGAATGGATCCCTCATATAAGAATCGAAGGATGTGTGGAGGGAATGTTTTAGACAGTGGGACTGCAGGTGCAAAGGCCCTTTGACACAAAAGAATGCTATTGTCTATCATACAAAAACTTTTCGCCTAGCTTAGAGCATTGAAAACAATGGGGGAAGGGAAGAGCCGTCATCACTGAAGAGATTGAAATGGTTTATAGACTTTATTAAAGATTATTTTTTAAATCTGTCACAAACGAGATTGATGTGATCAGATTGACTTTTTAAAAGATTATTTGCATTGGGCATGATTGACTACTAGTCAGGGAGACTGGTTTTGATGGTAATGTCAGTTTAGGCCAGAATGCAGCCAGAGGGGCTGGGAAGAGGTATGGATATTCCAGAATTGAGGGATTTATGAGATAAAAATCATTCTTTAGGGATACTGGAGGGTGGGGAGCTTTGCCAAGGATGACTCTTAGGTTTCAGGCTTAGTAACTGGGTGCATGGTGGGGGCAGGTGGTTTAGAGAGCCTTGGAAGAAGGCCAGGTTTGAGGAGGAAAAGTTTGAGTTCTGTTCTTATTAAGGTCCATTTGAGGTTTTGAGAAATTCAGCTGGAGAGACCTAGTAGAGAGTTGGCTGGGCTGGGCTGTAGGGATAAATCTGGGAGCCCTAAAATGAGGTAATTAAACTCTAGGTAGATGAGATTGGAAGGAGAGTTAAGTAAGAAGAGAGCCTGGATGAAACTGGGAAGAACTTAACACTACTAATTTGAATATGTTTAATATTTAGAAAAAATTTTCGTTTTGAAGTGTACTTGTAAAAGTGAATGTAAGGAATGAGTTAGATCAAAGAAGTTAAATATTTCTGTTTGACATGTGTAATTGAGTAGATAATCTAACACAGTGCTTATTTGATTATCTGGAAGCTTATCTTTTTCCTGCAACATAAAACAAACTGGCCTTCCTTAACTGTTGAACAGGCTGCAAACAATTATGAATAAGTATTGGTATTTTCGCAACATTAATAGATCTAAGGAGAAATTATGTAATTATCTCCATAAATGCTGAAAGGCATTTTAAAACCCATTTCTGATTTTTTTAAAACAAAGTAACTTAAAATAAGAATTATTGGACATCCAATATGATAAAACTTATATACCTCAAACAAAAAATCAGTATTTTAATTAAGGGAGACTACTAGATGCCTACTATCGCCACTACTATTAGATTTGGTATTGGAGGCATTAGTCAGCACAATTGATAAGGAAAAACAGAGACATAGAATTGGCATGGAAAAAACTCAATTTGCTTATGATATGATGATGTACTACAAAAGTATGGAGAACTTTCACCAGTGCTCACCAGTTAGAAAATAGGATGGAAGTGGAGACCCCAACTTACATAAGCAGGAAAAAAAGGTAAAATACCTAATAAAGTTAACAAATGCAAAAATCTTACATTGCTAAGGTTCAGTTTTTATGTTAAAGTTAACAATTCTATGTTTAGGTTATAGAGGAGATCACTCTAAGTCATATCTTATTTTTGAATGCTAACTTTAAATGATACTTTTCAAAGAAGGACTTCAAGAAGTAGGATCTTTAATTCATACATCCTAATAAGACCATAGGGTTTTGAATGGGTGAAATGAATACTGTTTGTGCCTCACCCACCCTCCCAAGCACTATTTTTGTTGTTGTTTTCATTTCAGTCAATTGCTTATGTTTTGTAGCAGTTTCTATTTTGCTGTTGTTTACATTTCTCATCTTAATTGTTTATTGTGTGGCTGTAGAAATGCTGACCTGGAGTATTTGCAGGTAAAACACTTCTGCCACAGTGATACTGAAAATCTGAAGCATTGATTTATTTTCTTCAGGCTTTTGTTTTTTGTAGCTTTTTAAAAAAAGTAGTGAACCTGCATTAAGAGATAATTTAACTCTTTTTGCACTGAATTTTTTAATGGCATCTTTATTCCTAAAAAAAGCTTTCAAAGAATTCCAGGTATCAAATTCAGATTTTCACTTACCTGAAGCCCAAATGAAATGCTTAAGTATTCATTACTGTTTACTTGTACTTAAGTCACCATTTCTTACTCCTTTCATATTTCAGATTCAGTCTCCTACCAGCAGACAATAGCTGTCAGTCTCATTAGGTTTCAGTTTACTGGAAACACAGAGCAAGTGTTACACCTAAATAAAAAGTGAACATTTTAATCAGATTACCAGTGACAGTGGTTTCTGGAAGTGGAAAAGTTTCTGTTATTGCTCTTCACATATTCATTTCTTAATGTTAACTGCAGGTGAAACTGTGATTAATTTTTTAAACGTTCTATTTTTCCAACAATATGTAACACTTAAATTATATACATAATTATATCTGTTTGAGGGATCATTGCAGTAATTTAAACTTGATCTTGTAAGGAAATTTTCCAAGTTTTGTTTTAGAAAAGTATTGATGATTTACTGTTACGAACTCCTTTTTTGAAATTTTTGTTTGTTTGTTTTTTTATAGGGAAAATTAATTTTAATAGGTCAGGTTTTACTTCAGTGCATCTTGTTTCTCATATTTAATGTTTTATGGAGCTAGTCCTCCAAAAAAGCCTTTCTTATATTTTAAAAAACAGTTAAAGAGAGAGATGTCTTCTGACCCAAACATCTCTAGGTCCAACATTCCATTTCTCATATGATACCAAATGTGCTTTATAATTGAAATACATTTATTGAACTTGGAAAATTTGTCAGAAGATCAGAAGGTAAAGAATCTGGTAGCTATTCTTAAATATCAGTGAAATATACCCTTAAAAAAATAAGGCCTCTCAAACTTTTTGGAGATTATACAGCCACTTGGTTGATCTTTTTTTTATATAATTTATTTTGGTATCATTAATCTACAATTACATGTGTAATATTATGGTTATTAAACTACCCCCTTCATCAGGTCCCCCCCACCAACCCCATTAGAGTCACTGTCCATCAGCGTAGTGAGATGCTATAGAATCACTACTTGTCTTCTCTGAGTTGTACAGCCCTCCCCGTGCCCCCCCAACATTACATCTGCTAATCGTAATGCCCCTTTTTCCCTCTTATCCCTCCCTTTCCACCCATTTCCCCAGTCCCTTTCCCTTTGGTAACTATTAGTCCGTTCTTGGGTTCTGTGAGTCTGCTGCTGTTTTGTTCCTTCAGTTTTTTTCTTTGTTCTTATACTCCACATATGAGTGAAATCATTTGATACTTGTCTTTTTCGGCTTGGCTTATTTCACTGAGCATAATACCCTCTAGCTCCATCCATGTTGTTGCAAATGGTAGGATTTGTTTTCTTCTTATGGCTGAATAATATTCCATTGTGTATATGTACCACATCTTCTTTATCCATTCATCTACTGATGGACACTTAGGTTGCTTCCATTTCTTGGCTATTGTAAATAGTGCTGCAATAAACATAGGGGTGCATCTGTCCTTTTCAAATTGGGCTGCTGCATTCTTAGGGTAAATTCCTAGGAGTGGAATTCCTGGGTCAAATGGTATTTCTATTTTGAGTTTTTTGAGGAACCTCCATACTGCTTTCCACAATGGTTGAACTAATTTGCATTCCCACCAGCAGTGTAGGAGGGTTCCCTTTTCTCCACATCCTCGCCAACATTTGTTGTTGTTTGTGTTTTGGATATTGGCCATCCTCACTGGTGTGAGGTGATATCTCATTGTGGTTTTAATCTGCATTTCTCTGATGATTAGCGATGTGGAGCATCTTTTCATGTGCCTGTTGGCCATCTGATTTTCTTATTTGGAGAAGTGTCTATTCATGTCCTCTGCCCATTTCTTAATTGGATTATTTGCTTTTTGTTAAGGTGCATGAATTCTTTATATATTTTGGATATCAACCCCTTATCGATACATCATTTATGAATATATTCTCCCATACTGTAGGGTGTCCTTTTGTTTTACTGATGGGTGTCCTTTGCTGTACAGAAGCTTTTCAGCTTGATACAGTCCCACTTGTTCATTTTTGCTTTTGTTTCCCTTGCCCGGGGAGATATGTTCATGAAGAAGTCGCTCATGTTTATGTCCAAGACATTTTTGCCTGTTTTTTTCTAAGAGTTTTATGGTTTCATGACTTACATTCAGGTCTTTGATCCACCTTGAGTTTACCTTTGTGTATGGGGTTAGACAGTAGTCCAGTTTCATTCTCTTACATGTAGCTGTCCAGTTTTTCCAACACCAACTGCTGAAGAGGCTGTCATTTCCCCATTGTATGTCCAAGGCTCCTTTATCAAATATTAATTGACTATATATGTTTGGGTTAATGTTTGATTTTCTATTCTGTTCCACTGGTCTGTGGGTCTGTTTTTGTGCCAATACCAAATTGTCTTGATTACTGTGGCTTTGTAGTAGAGCTTGAAGTCAGGGAGTGTAATTCCCCCTGTTTTATTCCTCCTTCTCAGGATTGCTTTGGCTTTTCGGGGTCTTTTGTGGTTCCATATGAATTTTAGAATTATTTGTTCCAGTTCATTGAAGAAAGCTATTGGTAGTTTGATAGGGATTGTGTTGAATCTGTAGATTGCTTTAGGTAGTATAGCCGTTTTGACAATATTTATTCATCCTAGCCAAGGGCATGGGATGAATTTTTCATTTGTTGGTGTCGTCTTTAATTTCTCTTAGGAGTGTCTTGTAGTTTTCAGAGTACAGGTCTTTCACTTCCTTCGTTAGGTTTATTCCTAGGTATTTTATTCTTTTTGATCCAATTGTGAATGGAATTGTTGTTCTGATTTCTCTCTCTGTTAGTTCATCATTAGTGTATAGGAAAGCAACAGATTTCTGTGTGTTAATTTTGTATCCTGCAACTTTGCTGAATTCAGATATTAGTTCTAGTAGTTTTGGAGTGGAGTCTTTAGGGTTTTTTATGTACAGTATCATGTCATCTGCAAATAGTGACAATTTGACTTCTTCTTTACCAATCTGGATGCCTTGTATGTCTTTGTTTTGTCTGATTGCTGTGGCTAGGACCTCAGTACTATGTTGAATAACAGTGGAGAGAGTGGGCATCCCTGTCTTGTTCCCGATCTTAGATGAAAAGCTTTCAGCTTCTCGCCGTTAAGTATGATGTTAGCTGTGGGTTTGTCATATATAACCTTTATGATGTTGAGGTACTTGCCTCTATACCCATTTTGTTGAGAGTTTTAATCATGAATGGATGCTGAATTTTGTCAAATGCTTTTTCAGCATCTATGGAGATGATCATGTGATTTTTGTTCTTTTTGTTGATGTGGTGGATGATGCTGATGGATTTTCGAATGCTGTACCTTCCTTGCATCTCTGGGATGAATCCCACTTGATCATGGTGCATGATCCTCTTGATATACTTTTGAATTCGGTTTGCTAATATTTTGTTGAGTATTTTTGCATGTACGTTCATCAGGGATATTGGTCTGTAATTTTCTTTTTTGGTGAGGTCTTTGCCCGGTTTTGGTATTAGAGTGATGCTGGCTTCATAGAATGAATTTGGAAGTATTCCCTCCTCTTCTATTTTTTGGAAAACTTTAAGGAGAATGGGTGTTATTTCTTCTCTATATGTCTGGTAGAATTCAGAGCTGAATCCGTCTGGTCCCGGGGGTTTTGTTCTTGGGTAGTTTTTTGATTACTGATTCAATTTCGTTGCTGGTGATTGGTCTGTTTAGTTTTTTTGTTTCTTGCTTGGTCAGTCTTGGAAGGTTGTATTTTTCTAAGAAGTTGTCTATTTCTTCTAGGTTTTCCAGCTTGTTAGCATATAGATCTTCATAGTATTCTCTTATAATTGTTTGTATTTCTGTGGGGTCTGTCATGATTTTTCCTTTCTCATTTCTGATTCTGTTTATGTGTGTAGATTCTCTTTTTCTCTTAATAAGTCTGGCTAGGGGTTTATCTATTTTGTTTATTTTTTCAAAGAACCAGCTCTTGGTTTCATTGATTTTTTCTGTTGTTTTATTCTTCTCAATTTTATTTATTTCTTCTCTAATCTTTATTATGTCCCTCCTTCTGGTGTCTTTGGGCCTCATTTGTTCTTCTTTTTCCAATTTCAGTAATTGTGTCTTTAGCCTATTCATTTGGGAATGTTCTTCCTTCTTTAAATAGGCCTGGATTGCAATGTACTTTCCTCCTAGAACTGCCTTTGCTGCGTCCCACAGAAGTTGTGGCTTTGTGTTGTTGTCATTAGTCTCCATATATTCTTTGAGTTCTGTTTTGATTTGCTCATTAACCACTGATTAATTAGGAGAGTGTTGTTAAGTCTCCATGTATTTGTGAGCCTTTTTGATTTCTTTCTAAAATTTATTTCTAGTTTTACACCTTTGTGATCTGAGAAGTTGGTTGGTAGAATTTCAATATTTTTGAATTTATTGAGGTTCTTTTTGTGGCCTGGTATGTGGTCTTTTTCTGGAGAATGTTCCATGTGCACTTGAGAAGAATGTGTATCCTGTTACTTTTGGGTGTAGAGTTCTGTAGATGTCTGTTAGGTCCATCTGTTCTAGTGTGTTGTTGAGTGCCTCTGTGTCTTATTTTCTGTCTGGTTGATCTGTCCTTTGGAGTGAGTGGTGTGTTGAAGTCTCCTAAAATGAATCCATTGCTTTCTATTTCCTCCTTTAATTCTGTTAGTATTTGTTTCACATATGCTGGCGCTCCTGTGTTGGGTGCATATATATTTATAATGGTTATATCTTCTTGTTGGACTGACCCCTTTATCATTATGTAATGTCCTTCTTTATCTTTTGCTACTTTCTTCGTTTTGAAGTCTATTTTGTCTGATACAAGTACTGCAACACCTGCTTTTTTCTCTTTGTTGTTTGCATGAAATATCTTTTTCCATCCCTTCACTTTTAGTCTGTGTATATCTTTGGGTTTGAGGTGAGTTTCTTGTAGGCAGCATATAGATGGGTCTTGCTTTTTTATCCATTCTGTTACTCTGTGTCTTTTGATTGGTGCATTCAGTCCATTTACATTTAGGGTGATTATTGATAGGTATGTACTTATTGCCATTGCTGGCTTTAGATTCGTGGTTACCAAGGGTTCAAGGGTTGCTTCTTTACTATCTAACAATCTAACTTAACTTTCTTGTTAAGTTATTGTAAACACAGTCTGATGTTTCTTTATTTCTCTCCCTTCTTATTCCTCCTCCTCCATTCTTTATATACTAGGTGTTTTATTCTTTGCCTTTAGTTAGTATTTGGATGGTCTGCTTTCTTTGCTATGATTTTATTTTCTCTGGTGACATCTTTTTATCCTTAGGAGTGCTTCCATCTAGAGCAGTCCGTTTAAGATATCCTGTAGAGGTGGTTTATGAGAGGCAAACTCTCTCAACTTTTGCTTCTCTGGAAATTGTTTAATCCCTCTGTCATATTTAAATGATAATCGTGCTGGATACAATATTCTTGGTTCGAGGCCCTTCTGTTTCATTACCTTAAATATATCATGCCATTCTCTTCTGGCCTGTAAGGTTTCTGTTGAGAAGTCTGATGATAGTCTGATGGGTTTTCCTTTGTAGGTGATCTTTTTTCTCTCTCTAGCTGCCTTTAATATTCTGTTTTTATCTTTGATCTTTGCCATTTTAATTATTATGTGTCTTGGTGTTGTTTTCCTTGGTCCCTTGTGTTGGGAGATCTGTGGGCTTCTGTGGACTGCAAGACTATTTCCTTCCCCAGCATGGGGAAGTTTTCAGCAATTATTTCTTCAAAGACACTTTCTATCCCTTTTTCTCTCTCTTCTTCCTCTGGTACTCTTATAATGTGAATATTGTTCCTTTTGGATTGGTCACACAGTTCTCTTAATATTCTTTCATTCCTAAAGATCCTTTTATCTCTCTCTGCCTCAGCTTCTCTGTATTCCTGTTCTCTGATTTCTATTCCATTAACAGTCTCTTGCATCTCATCCAGTCTGCTGCTAAGCCCGTCGATCACTTGTCTCATTCTTGCATTGTCTTTCCTCACTTCCCTTACTTCCTCCCTCAGCTCTTGCATATTTCTCTGTAGATCCATCAGTATGGTTATTACTTTTTTTCTGAATTCTTTTTCAGGAAGGTTGTGCATTTCCATCCCTTCAGGTTCCCTCTCTGGTGTTGTCTGGGTCTGGGTAAGTTTTGTTTGTACCATATTCCTCTGTCTTTTTATGGCAATAGAAGTGGTCACTGGTAGGTGCCACGTATGTCAGCCTGGCTCTTTAAGACTTTAAAAAGAAAAGAAAGAAAAAAAAGAAAGAAGGAAAAGAAAGAAGAAAAAAAAACGCCCACCGGGAGTAGATTCTGTGGGGATGCTGTAGGTGGCGCTGTTGCTCCACTATTCGTCAGCTGGGGCCACGCCGCTCCGCAGGGCCCTTTGTAGCTCTGGCCGGGGCAGGAACGAATGGAAGGCTGTTAATCTCTGTGGGAAGTCTGAATGCGGCTACTTTTTCCCAGTCGCCAGCCAAGGGGTCTGAAATTCCCCAAAACTCCCAGCCTGCTGGGCTGAGTGTGCTGGGACAATCCTGGGCCCTTGTCTCTTTTAGACCACTAAAAAAAGCATGGGCCTTTCTTTTGTCCTGGGGAACTGGCTGCGAGGACCTGGGTGCGTTCCCAAGCTCAGATCCTGCACCCTCTCTCTCTCCAATCTCCAATACACCGCGCGATGTGTGTCAGCACTTCCGGCCCAGATCACCAGGGCTGGTTATTTCGTGGGCCTGTATTTCCACTCCCTCCCAGCTCTGAATCCTCTCCTCCCGCCGGTGCACTGGGGTTGGGGAGTGCTTGGGTCCCGCTTGGTCGCAGCTCTGTATCTTACCCGCCTCGCAGGGTGCCAAGTCCTCTCAGGTGTAGATGCAGGCTGTGTGCTGTCCTATATCTTCTGGTCTCCTTTTTAGGAATAATTGTATTTGTTGTATTTTCATAAATACATATGGTTTTGGGAGGAGATTTCCACCGCCCTGCTCATGCCGCCATCTTCCTTTTTTGAAATCTTAAGTGTTAAATTTCTTTGTGATATTTCTAGTAAGTGTGTACAGTAGAACTTTTAAGAAATATTTGTACAGTCAAATCATTGTAAGTGAAAACTTCTCGCAAGAAATAGTACTATTTTACTGATTTGCCTGTATCAGTGTCACCAGTGAAGTTTAGAGGCATTGTCATCCCCAGAGTTATAAAGTCCAGTAATATTCTTGTCCTATGAAAGCTTAACACAGTGGTTCTCAACCTTTGCTAAGTATCAGAATCACCTGTGAAACTTTTTTAAAATGCAAATATTCAGGTCCATCTATTCCATTTAAAAATTAAAATTAAAAGAACAACACAAAGTTAAGATTGAGAAGCATTGGTTTATAGTCTACCAGGGAAGAAAAACATAGAAACTCATTTGACTCATTTTGTTTAATGTGATAAAAGAGGTAGGAAAATGAAGGAGTAATTCAGACAGGCAACCTGGCATAATGAGAACACTGGCTTTAATGTTAGAACCCTACTTTCCATACTTACTCTTTGTGAGACCTTGAGCAGATTATTCAGCTTCTCTGATCTTGTTCCTTCACTTATAAAATGGATAGTTGAGATTAAATTGTATAGTGTATGAATGAGTGCCTTGCACAGTACCTATCATGTAATAACTTGATAAATATTGGTCATCTCACTTCACAAAAAACTTCATCATGAAGCGTTTTGAAAATTTAGTAAGCTTCTTCAAACAGATGAGAATAAGAAATTAGAAGAAATGCCATATGTGACAACCTAGAGGTAACATTGTGCCAGTGGAGGAATTGGGAGGTAATTTTGTCTGGCTGTAGCAGAGAGGTAGTATCTTTAGCTGTTGGCTAAAATAAGGAGTTTCGAGTGGAATGCAGTAATCATGGCCAAAAATTATGAGACCCAAAATAAGGTTTTGATCGTGGGGTGTTAAAACTGGTGTTATAAGAGATGTTAAAAGATTTAATTTGTAGTTGATTTCATTTATGGGAGGGGGTGCAGTCAGGGGTAACATTCAGATTTCTGCACTTAGATTTCAGAATATTGTATAGGAACAGTGGTTTCTATGTATTCTTTTAGACAGGTTGACTTTAGTTTTGTAATTGGGGAATATGAGATATCTTTGGGACATCCAGATAGAGATATTAAGGCATTTGGGAAGCACGCAGATAGAGCTTTGGGCATTATAAGCACACACACAGACAAAAAGGTGGATGAGGTCTCTTGGGGATAAGAATACAGGGAGGCCATGGCCTGGGGAACACTGATATTTATGAGGCAAGCAGAAGAAGCAGATCCACTGGAGGAGATGATGATATGATAAGAGGATAAAAGAGACAGAATGCCTCTCAGAAATGCCTTTTAACTAACAGTGTGTTTTAGGCACCTTTCACTATTAGTAATATAACTTTTTTTTTAATGGCTGTGCTTTTTGTTTAACCCTATTCCTTATTGATAGATATTTAAGTTGTTTTCAGTTGCTTTATTTAAAACAAACAGTACAGGAATTAACATTTTTGTGGAACTACCTTTGCTTGCATTCTTAGAATGCATCTGTAGGATATATTCTTGGAGATGAAATTACATAGTCAAAAAAATGTGTCTTAAAACATTTGGTATATTACTAAATTGCCTCAAGTATGTGAACCAGTATATATTTCCACCAATAGTATCTTCAAATTTATCCTATAAATGGCTTGTTTCCTAGATTGAGGGTAGTATGAATTTGAAAATATTTTTTATTTATTACTTTAATGCAAAATTCTATAAAGAGAAAGGGAACACTTTTAATTGTATCAAATTCAAATAATGTAATTTAAGAGTGCATTTTGTCCTTGTAAGCACCAGAGCAAGAAGTTCTTTGTTTTAAAAGAAGCTCCGTTCCCTCTTATATGCTGGAAGCAATAATTGATTTAGAGGAAGTAGATCAGAAGGAAAAGAGAATAGTAGTATTATCATGAGGTAGATTAAACCTTGAACAAAATTGATGCACGCAAACATTTCATGTAGGTATACATTTCTAACACAAATTCTATGTTAAGATTTTATACAGAAATATTTTGAGTATTTTTTCTTGCAGCAAACTTTAAGGAATAATTTCAAGTCTGTAAAATGAGTTGTTCTTGTAAAACTAATTATAGGAGAGTCAGTGTCTTAGAAAATACCCAGAGTTAGAAATATTGCATAAGTTTTAAGTCACTTTAAATCATACTGCTTACATGATTTAAAGGTAAAGAATACGGACAAATTTCACAGCTTTTTTTTTTTTAATTACCCGACATTGTTCACAACACCTGTATGGAAGGACCCACTGCTTTTGCCTAACCTCAGTGATGCTAATAGTATTTGGGGGAGATTGTTAGTTTTGGTTATTTTCTCTAAATTCTTTAGTGTCTTGTCAGACTTCTCTTTTTTCCACTTTGGGTTATGACCTTTTTTGGTTTGTAAATGTAGGTTTGCAAAATCAATTTAGGGGGTCATGACCAGCTTTTAAGGAAAAATGAAATAGAACTAAAAATATTAAGTATATACAGAGAGTAAGGGCAAATGCTGTTTGGTGAAACTTGTTAATGTATGTATGTATATATTGGTTATTTTTTCTGCGGGTTACGGTGGGCGTTTGAAGAATTCTGCTTTATACGACAGGCTAATTCTCAAATTATTTCTAACTAAAGGTATAATGGTACATTGCAAACAATAAATGTTATCTTTTTTTTTTCTTTTTACCCTTCTAGCCTTCCTACCTCTCAGGAGAAAGTAAAACTTTAAACCAAGCAGCAGTACTAAAAGGTCAACCAGCTAGAAATCTGTTTGCTCTGGGAGTTCCTTCCATAGTTTCCATTAAGTTATCAGTCAGGTGGACCTACTTGTGGACCTTTATATTCCATACATATGAATACTCACGAACACTATTTTGGGAATGTGTTTATATTTGATTTTTCAGATATACAAAACTTTGGTTTTATGATAATTTGCCCCACAAATGTCATTATATGTTGCTATCGGTAGATAATTTCTGACTATTTTTAAACCTGGCTCATTGGTTTCCTTCTGTTGCCTCACATGTCATCTTTTTCTTGATTAATGAGTGGTCAGTGAACAAATTAAAGTGAAACTAATAGCACTTGGCAAAGACATAATTTGTGAGGTAGATCTGCTGTTACATAGGTCATAGTCTAAGGCCAAATTTGTGAATTTTATATTATCTAGGACATTGCTTCCTTTCTCATTAGCTCAGATAATTCCATTCTAACTGCATTTGGTTGCAGTTTTGTAACTTTTACTAAGTGCTTTTTTCACTAAAAGGTGAACTGCTTTCATAGCAGGTGTTCATAAAATAAAAGTACTGTCAAGACCAAAGGCAGCGGCCCAAGGCCTGCCCAGGTGTACCTATTTTAGTTGCAGTCTACAGTGGTATCTAGTTTTGAAAGTCCACAAAGTAGGGTTTAGTTTTTTTTTCTTCTAGAAAACCTTGGGCTCTTGAGGTTTAACTCATCAATCTTGATTGGAATTCTAATTTAAAACTTTACAGGAAGAAATTTCTCAAAGCGTGTCAGCTATTGATATTGTCTGATTGCAGAATCTGTGGGAAAATTTACATGGAGTACTATAGAAAGTTGCTGAGAGCAGAGAACAAGAGCAAGGGAGATAAGCTGGATGGATTATCCAGAGTAGTGTCATACTCTGCTGACACCTCTGCTTATGCCAAGGCACTGCCTTGACCTGAAGCAGATATTCATGTTAGCTGATCTGTTAAAAACATGAACAAATTTTTGTCCTTTAGCTGTTTTTTTTCCTAACTTGCATACAGGTATACCCCTCTTAACACATTCTTTCTTCAGACAGGTTGTAGCACAAATGATTGGATTTGTTTTCTATTACAAATCACATTTCAGGCCAGTCTGTCTCAGTTCACACTTACTTTCCTTGATTGAACTTAGATATGTCCTAACTTACTTGATGGAGCGCTAGGAGACCAGAGCTAGGGTTATAGAAATCTGGTGATGGGGTGGGGGGACTCAGTTCAAAAGTGATCAGTAGAATAAATGCTCCAGAAGAAGCAGAATGTATTCAGTGCCTGCTGTGAGCCAGCCCTGAGGATGCAGTGGTCAGCAATACAGGCCTGTGCCTCCACATTTCCAGACTTCTGAACGCAAGTGAGGTAACTCTTGCAAGAGCAATTTCAGTGGAGTAGTGAGATGGAGGGCAGATCGTGCTGGGTTGGGAGTGAGTGAGAGGTTAGGAAGTAGAAGTAATGAAGATAGGGCCCTTTCAAGAAGCTTGGTGGTGAGGAGGGCAGAGCTAGAAGGGCACAGGAGGGAGGAGTTTGTTGTGTTTTGCTCTGATTTGTTTGAGAATGGAAGTCTTGAACATTTACAGGCTGATGAGAGAAAGCATCAGTAGTAATGGAGAAATTCAAAGATGCCCCTGAACAAGCAGTTGAGAAGAACAGAAGGTCCAGTGGTTGTCTGTAGACAATAGTGAGGAAGTAAGCAAAATTTTATTCAGTGAAAATTTCATGAATTTTATTTAATTAAGGAAATTGAAGTAGTTCCTGCTTTCCAATTCTGTTTTCATTGTAAAGTTTCAGGGATATTAGGGTGGAAAATATAAAGTGGCTAATTTATTCTGTAACTATGTAATAAGAACAGAGAATACTAGGGGAGAAAACTGTTCTCCAGGAGCTAATGCATCTGTCCTCATTGAGGCTTCTGTTTTGTTGCCTTGTTATCAACAGTTATCCAGTGTTATTTATTCAATTTCAAGTTGAAGTACTTTTTGGAAATAATAGTAAACTCTCAAATACAGTGATCTGATAAAGGTAAAATAATTTTTGATGTTTTATTTACCTTGTTCAGTTTTTACTGTGAAACTGTCTAAACACAGGTAAAAAGACCTTATGGATTTGTGTAGAAGTTCAATATGCACAGTCAGAGAAAAGTTCTTAGGAATATTTGAAAACCATCTTCTATAAAATGATGACTCTTACTGCTCTTTAGCAACATTCATTTAAGAGTGAATGTGTGTTGCCGTCCCTGTTGTCATTTACATCATGTATGTGGTATTTATACTTCTGTGAATCATCCTTGAGGACATCAAAACCAGGAGGACAAGAAATTTGGTTGTCACTTTTGGCAGTCTGGCCTTTTGAGGGTGATCAACTTAGATATTTTCATTTACCACATTTTTACCACTGTGTATGTTAATGAAACGAGATTCACTTCTTGGCATTTTGTTGGTCATTAGCTTGTAAGCATCCTTTTTTCTCCTTCCAAATCATTGTGGAAGTTTCAGAAACCTTTTTCTGAACAACTCAGAGACCTTTAAGGGAGGATTTTTGTAATTCTTATATTTGCTGTCAATTATTTCTGCAGTAAGACATTTTTCAAGTTTTATAGTTTGTGAGGGATTATTTAATGTGTTTAAGCTTTTATTTCTTCATCTGTAAAATGAAGTTAATTCATGAATGCTTTTCACATAGTATCAATATATAGTAAACGCTGAATAAATCTTTAGTGTTGATTTAGTTAGAGAATGAAAGCACATTAGATAGTCATTTAACAAATGTTTTAAATAATGCTGCATATTTTTATTGCAGTTGATATATTGTGATACAATTGATGTCTGTGATGTCTTGGGTGTTTGTTTTTAAATTGGCAAGTTCAAAGAATTGTGAGATCTCATAAATATGCAGCCTTGGGAATGTGGAACTTTAAGTAGCCTTAAAATTTGCAACTTATGTTGAAGAGAGTATACTCCTAAAAATAAAAAAACAACAAAATTCTTTACTGAAAAAGCATCTGTTTTTAGGGGCTCTCACTGTTTTAGTAGCCACCTCGAGCTAATATGCTGAAAACAAAAGCGCTCAAAAAGAGAAAATAAAAATTATCATTTCGGTAGATTTTAAATTTTAGAGCATGAAAACTTTTGTTACATCATAATCCAGTCATCTCTAGGTATATTGAAAACCAAAAAATAAACTAAACTCCAAATCATCATATGGCTCAGAAGAAGGGCTCTTCTGTTTCTTTATGACAAAATGACTCTTTGACAGGATTGTAGGCTGTGCAGATTCATTGAAACAGTACATTTTGATCATATCTCAAAACTCCCATGAGTATATTACAGTAAAGATTTGAATAATTTGAACTACTGCAATAGCAAGCAACATTTGTGATGCAAATTGATGTTAATTGTTCATGTAACATTTTCATTTTTCTAAAGAAAATACAGATTCTTTTCACTCCCCCAAATAATTTAACAAGGGACTAATTATAAACGTCAGACATATTGTAGTAAAAATGTAGCAATTTCTGTGTATGTGATCCATTAAATAAACTTGCTAGTGTAGTTCTGTTAAAGTTAGTGGCATAACTTCAGATACAGTTGTTTGTCTTTCTTTTCCCTTTTCTTAACCACCATCCTTCTTGCTTGTGTTACCTCACCACTGCCCCATCTCAGTCCCTATAAAAATAAGTTTGGACTGGAGGGTCCTCAGTAAAGCTGGATAGTATAATCAAGGTGTGCTTATCTGGCCTTGAAAATTGATGTACACATTGATGCAACAGGGCTGGTACCCAGTAAAAGATGGGTTTTTCTCTGAGTTTTTATCTTGTTTGGAAGGAACTCTCAATGTTTGGGAGATTACTAGGTGACCTCTTAGAGACCTTATTGCCAACACTGAATGTGAGCCCAAGAACATTAAAAGTAGTTAATACTTTGTGTGGGAGGACTTCCGGGAAGATGGCGGTGTGAGCAGGGCGGCAGAAATCTCCTCCCAACACTATATTTATCTACGAAAACACAGAAAATACATCTATTCCTAAAAGAGAGACGAGAATACACAGGAAAGCGCACAGCGTGCAGCTACACCCGAGAGGACTCGGCACCCCAAGAGGCGGGTAAGATACGGAGCCGCGACCCGGCGGGACCCGAGCCCTCCCCCACCCCAGCGCACCGGCGGGAGGAGAGGATTCAGAGCCGGGAGGGAGTGGAAGGCACCCCGCGAAGTAGCCAGCCCCGGGGATCTGCGCGGGGAGCGCTGACCCACATTGCGCAGTGCAGCGGAGATTGGAGAGACAGAGGGGCAGGATCTGAGCGGGGAACGCGCCAGGGGGCTTGCAGCCGGCTCCGGGAAGGAAAAAAAAAGTGCGCGCTTTCCTCAGCGGTCTTAAAGAGACAGGAGCCCAGCGGAGGAGCCGGATCGCCCCAGCACACTCAGCCCAGCAGGCTGGGAGTCCTGGGGAGTTTCAGACGCCTTAGCTGGCGACTGAGGAAGCGTAGCCATACTTAACCCTTCTCACTGGGATCAACAGCCTCCTATTCGTTCCCACCCCTGCCAGAGCGATAAAGGGCCCTGCGGAGCGGCACAGTCACAGCTGTGGAATAGTGGGGCAATAGCGCCACCTAGAGCATTCCCACAGAATCTACGTCTGGTGGGCATTTTTTTTGTTTTTTTTGTTTTGTTTTTTTGTTTCTGTTTTTGTTTTTTCTTTTCTTTCTTTTTTCTTTTTTTTTTCTTTCTTTTTTCTTTTTTTTTCTTTTTTTCCCTTTTTTTTCTCTTTTTTTTTTCTTCTCTTTTTAAAGTCTTAAAGAGCCCAGCTGACATACGTGGCAACTATCAGTGACCAAATTATACAGCCATGAAAAGACAGAGGAATATGGTTCAGACCAAAATCAACCAGACAACCCCAGAGAGGGAGTCTGAAGGGATGGAAATGCACAGCCTCCCTGAAAAAGAATTCAGAATAAAAGTCATAACCATGCTGATGGACCTACAGAGAAATGTGCAAGAGCTGAGGGAGGAAGTGAGGGAACTGAGGAAAGACAATACAGAAATCAGACAAGCGATCGACGGGCTTAACAGCAGAATGGATGAGATGCGAGAGACTGTTAATGGAATAGAAAACAGAGAACAGGAGTACAGAGCAGCTGAGGCAGAGAGAGATAAAAGGATTTCTAGGAATGAAAGAATATTAAGAGAACTGTGTGACCAATCCAAACGGAACAATATTCGCATTATAGGAGTACCAGAGGAAGAAGAGAGAGAAAAAGGGATAGAAAGTGTCTTTGAAGAAATAATTGCTGAAAACTTTCCCTCGCTGGGGAAGGAAGTAGTCTCGCAGTCCACCGAAGCTCATAGATCTCCCAACACAAGGGACCCAAGGAAGACAACACCAAGACACATAATAATTAAGATGGCAAAGATCAAAGATAAAGACAGGGTATTAAAGGCAGCTAGAGAGAGAAAAAAGATCACCTACAAAGGAAAACCCATCAGACTATCATCAGACTTCTCAACAGAAACCTTACGGGCCAGAAGAGAATGGCATGATATATTTAACGTTATGAAACAGAAGGGCCTCGAACCAAGAATATTGTATCCAGCACGATTATCATTTAAATATGATGGAGGGATTAAACAATTTCCAGATAAACGAAAGTTAAGAGAATTTGCCTCTCATAAACCACCACTACAGGATATCTTAAATGGACTGCTCTAGATGGAAGCACACCTAAGGCTAAAAAGATGTCACCAGAGGGAAAAAAAATCATAGCAAAGAAAGCAGAGCATCCAAATACCAACTAAAGGCAAAGAATAGAACACCTATTATAGAAAGAATGGAGGAGGAGGAATAAGAAGGGAGAGAAAGAAAGAAACATCAGACTGTGTTTACAATAACTTAACAAGAAAGTTAAGTTAGATTGTTAGATAGTAAAGAAGCAACCCTTGAACCCTTGGTAACCACGAATCTAAAGCCAGCAATGGCAATAAGTACATACCTATCAATAATCACCCTAAATGTAAATGGACTGAATGCACCAATCAAAGACACAGAGTAACAGAATGGATAAAAAAGCAAGACCCATCTATATGCTGCCTACAAGAAACTCACCTCAAATCCAAAGATATACACAGACTAAAAGTGAAGGGATGGAAAAAGATATTTCATGCAAACAACAAGAGAAAAAAGCAGGTGTTGCACTACTTGTATCAGACAAAATAGACTTCAAAACGAAGAAAGTAGCAAGAGATAAAGAAGGACATTACATAATGATAAAGGGGTCAGTCCAACAAGAAGATATAACCATTATAAATATATATGCACCCAACACAGGAGTGCCAGCATATGTGGGACAAATACTAACAGAATTAAAGGAGGAAATAGACAGCAATGCATTCATCTTAGGAGACTTCAACACACCACTCACTCCAGAGGACAGATCAACCAGACAGAAAATAAGTAAAGACACAGAGGCACTGAACAACACACTAGAACAGATGGACCTAACAGACATCTACAGAACTCTACACCCAAAAGCAACAGGATACACATTCTTCTCAAGTGCACATGGAACATTTCCAGAATAGACCACATACTAGGCCACAAAAAGAACCTCAGTAATTTCAAAAATATTGAAATCCTACAAGCAACTTCTCAGA
>JAVSCE010012594.1:0-19674 GCA_032199065.1 Smutsia gigantea | reverse complement strand
AGCAATCTACAGATTCAATGCAATCCCTATCAAACTACCAACAGCTTTCTTCAATGAACTGGAACAAATAATTCTAAAATTCAAATGGAACCACAAAAGACCCCGAATAGCCAAAGCAATCCTGAGAAGGAGGAATAAAACAGGGGGAATTACACTCCCTGCCTTCAAGCTCTACTACAAAGCCACAGTAATCAAGACAATTTGGTATTGGCACAAAAACAGACCCACAGACCAGTGGAACAGAATAGAAAATCCAAACATTAATCCAAACATATACAGTCAATTAATATTTGATAAAGGAGCCTTGGATATACAATGGGGAGATGACAGCCTCTTCAGCAGCTGGTGTTGGAAAAACTGACAGCTACATGTAAGAGAATGAAACTGGACTACTGTCTAGCCCCATACACAAAGGTAAACTCAAGGTGGATCAAAGACCTGAATGTAAGTCATGAAACCATAAAACTCTTAGAAAAAAACATAGGCAAAAATCTCTTGGACATAAACATGAGCAACTTCTTCATGAACATATCTCCCCGGGCAAGGGAAACAAAAGCAAAAATGAACAAGTGGGACTATATCAAGCTGAAAAGCTTCTGTACAGCAAAGGACACCATCAGTAGAACAAAAAGACATCCTACAGTATGGGAGAATATATTCATAAATGACATATCTGATAAGAGGTTGACATCCAAAATATATAAAGAACTCACACACCTCAACAAACAAAAAGCAAATAATCCAATTAAAAAATGGGCAGAGGTGCTGAACAGACACTTCTCCAAAGAAGAAATTCAGATGGCCAACAGGCACATGAAAAGATGCTCCACATCGCTAAGCATCAGAGAAATGCAAATTAATACCACAATGAGATATCACCTCACTCCAATAAGGATGGCCACCATCCAAAACACAAATAATAACAAATGTTGGCGAGGATGTGGAGAAAGGGGAACCCTCCTGCACTGCTGGTGGGAATGCAAATTAGTTCAACCATTGTGGAAAGCAGTATGGAGGTTCCTCAAAAAATTAAAAATAGAAATACCATTTGACCCAGGAATTCCACTCCTGGGAGTTCACCGTAAGAATGCGGCAGCCCAGTTTGAAAAAGACAGATGCACCCCTATGTTTATCGCAGCACTATTTACAATAGCCAAGAAATGCAAGCAACCTAAGTGTCCATCAGTAGATGAATGGATAAAGAAGAGGTGGTACATATACACAATGGAATATTATACAGCCATAAGGAGAAAACAAATCCTACCATTTGCAACAACATGGATGGAGCTAGAGGGTAGTATGCTCAGTGAAATAAGCCACACAGAGAAATACCAGTACCAAATGATTTCCCTCATTTGTGGAGTGTAACAATTAAGAAAAACTGAAGGAACAAAACAGCAGCAGACTCACAGACTCCAAGCAAGGACTAGCAGTTATCAAAGGGGAGGGGTGGGGGAGAGTGGGTGTGGAGGGAGGGAGAAGGGGATTGAGGGGCATTATGATTAGTACACATGCTGTGGGGGTGTCAGTGTAGCACAGAGAAGTCAAGTAGTTACTCTGTGGCATCTTACTACACTGATGGACAGTCACTGCAATGGGGTGTGGGGAGGACTCGATAATATGGGTGAATGTAGTAACCACATTGTTTTTTCATGTGAAACCTTCATAAGAGTGTATGTCAATGATACCTTAATAAAAATAAAAAAATAAGAGGCATGGCTTATTGATAATTTACTATGTCGAACATAGTAATAATCTCAGTTGAAAATGAGATAAGATATAAAGGATATATTAAAACATTATTAGTAAGCCAGCTTCCTGAAAGCCAAGAAAGTTAAAGTATAATAGTCTAGTTTGGGTATCAATAAAATATTAAAACTTAAAACAGTCTTTTGGATTTTAATATACTTAACCTTTCACTTTAAAGTGCTTTTTTTTATTAAAGTATCATTGATATACAATCTTATGATGGTTTCACATATACAACACAAGTGGTTCAACATTCTCCCATATTATCAAGTCCTCACCCCCTCTATTGCGGTCACTGTCCATCAACATAGTAAAATGTTATAGAAGGACCACTCCTAAGGATACTTTTCACTTCCCAGGAGTTACACGCAAGACTTTCACTTACATTCCACTGACCAGAACTTAGTCACATTGCCACACCTAACTGCAAAGGAAGCTGAGGAATAGAGAGTTTTTTTCTTCAGGAGGCTATGTGCCCAGCTAAAATTTTATTACTTATAAATAGTAGGGAAAAGAGCTATTTAGGGACAACTAATGGCCAATGCCATGGGGATCTTCCAGCTTGTTTGGAACAGAAATAACTCATTCCCTATGTTAGTGTGTAACCCGGGCCTATCTTCCCTTCTGAGTCAGAGGCACAGACTACACAGTTTAGTGAATAGGACTTAGAACCTTGCAAAGCCTGGTGACTGAGTAATTACCAGCCTGGCCTAAGTCACGTGTTCTCCCTGCTTACTGCTAGAAGAAGGAAAATGAAATCCAAAGCTAGACATGGGCATTTTCCTGTTCCCTCTCACTGGTTTGGTTAATTGGTTATCCTGTTAACTGGCAGAGGTTTCAGTTTCCTTGGGATCACCTACCTCCTGAAATCCAGTAAGAACCAGATGGCAGCAACTTTGGGAGGGAATGTCCTCTGGAGGAAAGACCTGGAACTCCAGCAGTGCACATAATTACACTCGCTCAGTTCTAGACAGGACAGAGAATAAATAAGCTTTTAACAATCCCCATACCTGTGCCAGGCCACACAGGCTTTTGCACACCCTGGTTCTGGGCTCCAAGGTAGAGCGTGGGCCTTCAAGGTCCCTGTTGCTCAGAGGAGAGGAGGCTTGGGGAAACAAAAGGCCGGGGGAGTCTAAACCCACACAGACGTTTTCTTCAAATACTTGACTCAGTGGTTTAATTTTTAAGTGGGGCTATGGTTGGCAGAACTGAGATGCAGAAAGAAATCGTTGTTCCCTGATTAACCCTTCTAGCCACTGGGTGCCACTATTGATTTGTTCGGTTAACCAAATTGGTAAAAATGCTTTACTATAGGGGGGGAAAATCTCAATGTAGATTACTTTGATAAAGCAGGAGGGGAAAGTTCGATGACAAAAGAAAAAAACGTTTCTGTGTGTGTGTGTATATATATATTCCCTTAGATGTATGTTGGTTATTTTTTTTCTCCTGACTTCCTCTCACCAGGGAACGACATACTGTTATTTTTGTGTAGTATCTCCTCCTTGATCACTCTCTCATAATGAGTTTCAGAGTAACACTTTAAGAACCACTTCAAAAATTATAATATTGTTTCCTGAAGTCCCTTACAGCTCTCCAAAAACAACAAAAAAAGACATATGTACAAACTCTACTGCTCCATGATGTTTACAGTTACTTATATATGTTATCATCAACAAATGTTTATAAAGTGCCCACTATGTGCCTGCTGCTGGGGAATAGAAAAATCAACAGGGTTACTGCCAGCAAGGGTATATTCTCTGTTAATGAAAATAGGACATAGAGTCAAGAAAAGAAAGGCTGGTAGATAGGTAGCTGTGGCCAAAACTATGGGTTGCTTATCCAAGGGTTACTTCTCTCCTTCTGTGCCCCCAATTCCCCTCCGTCTCCTTTGATGACCAAGCCCAAATTTTATTCTGATGTTCTCCCTCCAGTGTGCTCAGGGAAGGTGAGCCCCTCCCCAGTCCCAAGGTGGGGGAATCATGCTTGGCCTAAGCCAACCATGGTGGCCTCATAGCCCCTACCAAAGACTGTCTGAGCATGCCCTGTGACCTAGTCCCAGACAGTGGGACCGCAAGTAAAATCTACTAATGAAAGCCTCACAGAGATGGTGTCAATTTCTTCAAGCTGAACATGTGATGCCTAGAATCTCTTTAGTCATCTTTAGACCACAAGGAGAGTCACCTCTGACAGCCTAAGGAGAGGGGAGCAGAGAGATGCAAACCCCCTCAGCTGCTGGACCCTCCAGGGAACAAGGTGGCCTCTTGAATTTGTCTCTGGGGAGATACAGCCCCTTTTGTTAAAACTACTTTTCACCACATTTTCGGTTCCTTGCAGCTGAAGGAACCACATCTGATGCAATGTCCATCTGCCTGGGTTGCTTCTCCGTCTTCTTGTGAGGGAGATACTATGAAGCCCATTTTAGGGATGAAGCAGTGGAATCTGAGAAGTTAATACCACATCCCAGGGCACACTGGTGGAGCCCTATTTTAAACACAATCAGTGCCCAATAAAGGTGTGATGGGTGAATGAATGACTGAGCAGGGGGTGCAGCTGAGTGGCTGAAGGGTGTAGCCCACCTTGGGGACCCAGAAACAAAACCCTGTGGGGGATGTGCCCTCTCCCAATTTTCAGACTATTCCTTGACTCTCCAGCCTAAATGTCTTCCAGTTCATCCCTAACAATAGCCTTCTGTGTTTCATTGAAAAGCCTTCAATCAAAATCCTGATTGAAGACTAGCCTTCTGGCCAGGAAGTCCTTCCTGAGGTCTGACTTCAGACTCTCCTGTTGGAGTGCGGTTTGGTCCCTGACCACAGCACAAAACAGCCCTGCCCTCTTCCTTCTTTTTAGCAGGGGGAAGAAATGATGCCCTGGGATTCAGCACCCCCCCCCCCCCTCCAAGCAGAGCACTCCAAGAAGAGAGTCCCTGTGGAAAGAAATCTCCTTTGAGACAAAGGGTCCTGGACTCTGTGTGGCTGTCTGCACCGGAAGTCGGGGAGCCCCTTTTCCAGGCGTCCTCCATGCACCCTGGCCAAATGCAAAGCCTACACAGCAAAGTGATGCTTACGCTTTCGTTTCTTTTGTTCAGCATCCATTACAGGATGGCAATGACTGCTCGGCAGGCACATCTCTGGCTCGCCACTCAGCTCGGAAGCTGGGACCCTGGGGCTGTCCTTCACCTGGCGCCACACCGCAGCAGATCACTGCCAGCTTCCCGAGGGCAGTGTTCTAGGAGAGGAAAATTGCTCCCGAGATTGCTTAAGGCCTCTGGGGAAATGACAAGGAGAAATTAATCTTCCATTGCTAATCTTCCCACGCGCTGTATCAGAACTGTTGCATGCGGGAGAGCAGCGCCTGGTTCCTGCAGGGGCCCCAGGACCCTCCACATCGCCAACGGGAAGGGGGCAGGAGAGAGGTCAAAGGGAGACATGGTGTGTGATTCTTATGCACCCTGCCCTGTGTCTACATGACAAAATTCCCCACCAGTTTAGTCCAAACCACTGGCATTTGACATTGAGCGTGCACCTATACTTAACCATCCAGGCCCACAGGACACGGACCCTGCGTCCAAGGCTGCTCACATGCGCCCCCTCTGGGTTCCAGCCTCTCACCCGCTCCCCACCGGCTTGGACGTCTGAAACCCTTGGTTGTCACAGGTGGAATGACTTTCATGTTCACGTCAAGATAGGTAGCTTATCTGTCCACTTTACCACTGTACCTCCAGCACCTAGCACAGTGCCTGGTGTGTACTGCGGACTCATAAATAGGTGTTGGGTGAAGGAAACCTTTCCTGCAGCTCAGGATGTGGGGAGCACTGCCTTGGGCACCATGGAGATGAAGAACAAACATGGAGCTTCCGTCATCATTATCCTAGCTCATTTACTTAATCTGCACAAGTGACCCCCAAGGACTGGGTACAATTACTCTCTCCCTTTTACAGAGGAAGGAATGGAGGCACAGAGAGGTTAAGTAACTTGCTCAGTTGCAGGTGACCTGTTCTAGAACATTTGCTCGTGATCACTATGCTAAAGTGCCACTCTAACCATAGGCTGTCTTGGCTGGCTCCATGTCCCTCCCCATCTAGACTGCACCCAGTTTTAGGACCAGACAGGCCTTCCATTTCCTTGATATTTTCCCTAATCCAGAGCAGTCTAGGCACTCAGTAGGTGCCACCTAACAACTGTACACAATTAAACTAAAAGAAGCCATTCGCTTAGTTTTCACAGGCTCGCATTCTAAGACAAGAAGAGATAGAAAGTGAAGAGAAATGTAAATCACAGGGGAATCAGGGAATTGTCCAGAACACACATAGACTCTTTTCATTTTCCTTCAGAGCATGCTGTGTTTGTAAATCTGAAGTGAAAAAGAAGGCAAGTGGGGTAGGAAGGTGAGTGAAGCGGGTCTCTGAGGCTGCTTGCATGCCTCCTGCATTAGGCCTGAGGCAGGAGACCGGATTCTCAGGGGGCCCGTCCACCCTGCCTGGGAGAAGCTGTGGAATTCGCAGAGGGGAGAGAACAGGACTTGGAGGCGGCTGGGGAGGGGGGGATGGCTTGCCACAGAGAAGCCCCGCTCCCTGGCTCCATGACAGGGGAAGCTGGGAAGGAGCCTCCTCTGGCTTTGGCACCCTAAGCCACTGTATCAGGTAGGAAGCGTTAGGGTGCGAGTAATCAAGAACTCCATGAACAGTATCCTGAACGGGCCTCAGGGTCCTTTTTCTCACACGAGAAGTCTAGAATTAGGTAACTTCAGTGACTTAAAACATCATGGACAGTGTTTCGGTGATTCCCTTGGCCTTTCCTTCTGGCATCCAGATGGCTGCTGCAGCTCCAAGAGTATGTTCACCGGCAAGGCAGGAAGGTCAGGGATGGCAGGGCAGCACCAAAAAAAATCTGTCCCTTTTATAAACTGAAAGCTTTCCAAGCAATCATCCGCAAGACTTTAGCTTATGAGCCAATAACTGGCAATGGGGCACGTGGCCGCCTATAACTGTGGAGGGAGCTGGGAGAGTAAGCAGGCAGCCTTCCCACCTTATATACTAGGGAAGGGGGCTGGGAATGGGGCTTTGTTGAGGTTCCCCTAAAAGCAAAGCCTGAGACCAGGACTTGGGTGCAGGTAGCTCATTCACAAGGTGACCCAGGAAAGTACAGTGAGGCATCCAGAGAGTGAGACAGAGAGAAGTGAATTCAGGGGTGTTAATGAACAAGATACCGCTGCAGCAGCACAGGTTCTATCCCACAGGGGACCCTCTGAGAGACCTTCTGGGACCCACCTCAGAGCACATCCTTGACCCCAAACACAGGTCCGAGCAGCCAGGTGGAGGGTTTCCTGAGGAAATGCTACCTTGGTGGCATTTCCAGTTTGCATGCTTACAGCAAGATCTCTGGTGCGAAAGAAGCCCATAGGGTGAGAAGAAAAGAGAGGTGAGTGCTGTAGGCTTTCCAGAAACAGCTCACTGCGGCTACAGGCGAACAGAGGTGGGCTGCGGGGTTCAGAGATGGGTATCAATAGTGCTTCCTATGGCCACCGATACTTATTGCCAGGGTGACTCTCTAGCAGTCCCCTGCTCTCCGTCCTAGACTCCATCCCTGAGGGCCCACTAGGGCCCTTCCTTTCGGCCCTCTTCCTGCCGGGTCCTTCTCTATATCCACCCTGTCCCCTACCCTGCCTATCCTCAGATAGGCCCTTTGGTACTCCAGAGAGAATGTGATGAACTCATTTACACCAGTATTGTAATGACATATCATGGCTCCTTCGAGTTTGCCATGAACCTTTACATGCATCATTTTGTTTAAAATGCACAACATTGCCTAGCAAGGAATCTGAGGCTCAGAGAAGATAATTTGCCCAGGGATACTCAGCTAATGAATTGACCAAACTGGGTACCTTCTAAATGCTAATACTCCAAACATCAAGCTATTCCTACCTCCCATGATACCTTCTGTTTTCCTGTGAAGAAATATTTGTGTTGAACAGGATTTTCACCAAAAAACAAACAAAACAAAAAAACCCTGCTAATTGTGGGGACTGGAGACAGTGAAGTGTCTGTTACAAAACAGATTCTAGAATAAAATCCGAACTCCTTATCCTAGCTAACATGGCCCTACATGATTTGGCACTTGCCCACCTTTCCTTTCTTCTCATCTAGCTCCTCCTAAATACCTGCCCTCATTTCCACAAGTCACATCCCTCATTAATCACACTCTTATTCCTGCCTCTGAGCCCTTGTTCTTGCTGTTCCTTCTGCCTAAAATACTCTTCCTCTGGTTCTATGATTACCAGCTCCAATTCACCCTGAAGCTCTTAGGTCAAATGTTGCCTCATATTGTCAAGATAGGAGTTTTCCCTAAAAATCCACTCTTCTCCTCTCTCTTCATAAATAACTTCCAATTTTTCACTGAACACATAGTTTGCCAGAGTAAGGTCTACATTCCCTGGTTAGGCCTGCCCATGTGACAAAGTTCTGGCCAATAGCGGGTAAAATGAAGGAGCATATACAATTTGTAGTAAGTGTCCATAATGAGAAGTCTGCCATTTCTTGTGGCTTTTTCTTCCCTGCCAGCTGGAATGGGTACCAGAAGACTGGAGCTTCTAGTTACCCAGAGGGGACCAGGGGTGGTGACAAACTACACAGAGAAATCTCACATCCAACATGCTGCCAGAGCCACAGGGCCACTCCAGGCTGAGGAGGCCTGGAGGCCAACAGCATTCTCCAGCATGGGGAAAAAGAGCTCTAGAAATGTTTTCCCAACCCCAAGATGGGCACAGACATAACTGTGAGGCTGGAACACCAAGGAGCCTCTGGGTAGCATGAGGGAGCCAGAGTAGACTTCATGAACCAGAGACCATGGCAGCTCTAAAAAGGTCAGCAGCAGGTGCCTCAAGAGAGAGTGTAGCAGATTGTGTTTTGAAAGTGATCTCAACAATGTTTGTGATCTCTCATGCTCTTCTACAACCTTGCCATTCCCCCACAAAGACGTGGAGTCTGTTTCACTGTCGTCTTGAAGTTGGGCAGGCCTTTGCGACCACCTTGACAAACAGAATGTGAGGAACTTCTGAGGATGAGGTCATGACAGGTAAATTGGCTTCTCTCCCTCCCCTCACCCTTAGAACCCAGCTGCCTTACTATCAGGAAGCCCAGGCCACAGGCAGAGGCCATGATCGCTGCTCCCATCGACAGTCCCAGGTGGGGTCCCAGATGATCCCCAGCATCAACTTTCCAAGTTGGCCTTGAGTTGATCCCAACCCCCAGCCCTCAACCACCCCAACAGATGCCAAGCAGAGAAAAGATAGCTATCCCTGCTGAGCCCTGCTCCCATCACAGACTTGATGGAAAAAATGAATGTGCTGGTTTTAAGTTGGGTGGCTTGGTCTGCAGCTGGGAGAGAGACAACCCAACGGGAGGAAGCCTGTACCAGTGTTGGCATGTGGCCTCTTCCTCGTGCCAGGACCAGGGGTCAGCCCATGATCTCACCCAGGGAGAAGGGAAGGAGGAGGTATGGGGGTGAGAGACAACTGCACTCGGTGGAAGGGACTGCCTCTAAACTGGAAGAGCCTGAACTGGTCAGAATTGGCACGCTGACGTTTTGCACCATCAGTGGAAATGGGAGCTCAAGAGGCACGGTAATTTTAATTTCAGGAAAATAAAGAGCATTAGTCTTTGCACACCAGACTTTGTGACCAAACAAAAATTCCTGCCCACTTTATAATTTGGGGCTGGGGTGCTTCCAACTACAGCTCTGATTCTAGCCCCTAAGCAGGCACTAAATTTGCCCATGCAAAGACTAAGCCTGCACTGGCCTTCCCAGCAGGAAATCATGGTTTAGCGGTATAAAGTCCTGGGCCCTGGAACCAAGTGGGTCTCTAAGTCCATTCCTCTACCACCCCAGCCCACCTGAAGCATTTGACAATGCGCAACAAGGGGAAGGATCAGCACAGCGTGGGGTGGGGGCACGCCCAGTGAGCCACAGCCCCACCTGCTTATGTCCCCTCTTCTTGGCCTCTGCTCAGAAGGTCACATGCTGGCCTAGTCATTCTGTGGACAATCCAGGCAGAAGGCAGCGGGCGGGCCAGATGTGCCTTCAGGCATTCCCAGCCTTCCAATTCTGAGACAGATGTTTTATGGTCAAGGGTTTTGGGAAGGCAGTCTTGCTTTATGTATTCCTATTGTAATCTATAGCTTACATTTTTATAAAATATATATTTCTTTCTACTTCGAGATACATGACACAGCTATCTGTCCCCAAACATGTCTTGGGAGCTCTTTGGCTCGTTCCGTGTGCAAGCTGAGCAGCCCTGCAGTTTTTTCCTCCTCAAAGAAATTAGGTGCATGTTCTCAGGAATAACACATGGTTGCCATTAACGCTCGTGATGTTTGGGGTTTGGTATAAACCCACATTTTATCCATTGAACTATTTCTTTTTTCCAAAATAGTGAAAAGAACTACAAAACACAAAAGTAATTACATGACTTAACTTTCCATCTCTGTCAAACCATGATTAAAATTGGAAAATAGTACTAGCACTTAAGTTTCTTTCTGGAAAAGCAAGAAAAAAGGGAAATTTGTTGGGATGGTTGTTTTTTTTAATGCCATAAACTACCAGCGAGGAGAAGTAAGGAGAACGTTGGGGATTCCTGAAAGCTCAAGGAACTAAAACGAATTCCAGACCTTTCTCTGACGGACAAAATTTGGTGACCACTCAGGTCCTAGACAAATGTGAGATGTTTGCGATCATGATGCTTGGGATTTGAGTTTAGCCTCGGATGGCTCACTCCCTTCTGGTAGAATCCAAGAAGTGCACGCTATGACATTGTGATTTATCATAACAGATATATTTGGTCTTAGCCTGTTTCTGGCACAGAGTCCTAAAACCCCTGGAATTTCTTTAGTTTTGAGAGTGTCTTTTGCTATGTTAATGAGGTGGCTTTTGGAATACCCCTTGATTACCTAAGGATGGGGGCTGGTCCCCAGAGGAACCCACCAAGTGATTAGAGGGCTGGGATTTTCAGTGTCACCCCTTGACCTCCAGGGAAGGGAGAGGGGCTGGAGGTTGAGTTCCAGCACCAAAGGCCAATGAATTAATCAGTCAGGTGTACGTAATGAAGCCACTAGAAAAAACCCCAAAGGACAGGGTTTAGAGAGCTTCTGGGCTGGTGAGCGCGAAGAGGTTTGGGGAGCAGGCACACCTGGAAAGGGCATGGATCCCGCTCCGCGCCCTTTCCCTGTGCCTTGCTCTGTGCATCTCTCCCATCCGGTTGCTCCTGAGTTACATCCTTTTATAAGAAACTGATGATGAGTAAGTAAAATGTTTCTCTGAGTTCTGTGAGCTGCTCCAGCAAATTAGTCAAACCCAAGAAGTGGGTGGTGGGAACGTAGCCAGCAGATCAGAAGCACAGGTGACAACCTAGACTTGCCACTAGCCTCTGAAGTTGGTGGGGCGGGGGTGCAAGTGGTGTGGGACTGAGTCCTTTATCAGTGGGATCTGAGCTCTCTCCAAGTAGACAGTGTCAGAATTCAGTTGAATTCTAGGACCCCCTGTAGGTGTCCTGATCACTGCTTGTTGGGGGGTGGAACTCCCATGGCCCCATGAGTTGGAATCAGGATCTGGACACTTACTCACCAATAATCTATATCAACGAGGTGCAAGAACTGGCTCCTGATTCACTGGCCAGCTCTGCATGGCCTCCCCTGGATTCCTTGAAGGTTTTTTTTTAAGAGTTTATTTGGATAATAAAGTTCAGAGAAAGGCAAGAGTACATGCCTGAGAGCTGGGGCATGGGCAGACCCAGACAGACTTGCCCCGAAGGTTTTTTTAAAGAAGCAGGGATAGGGCCTCCCACGGATCTATACCCACTTTCATCTGCCCTGATTCAGATCTGGAGCCCCAGCCACAGTTGAGGCCTTCTGAGGTCTCCCACATGCCCATGATCCTTGGGAAGATGGTGAGGGAATACCCCGATGAAAGTGAGAAGGGTTACCTAATTCTGTATAGCACAGGACTGTATTCAGCTACCCATAATAGAAACTCAACAACTGTGGTGGCTTGACAGAAAAGGAACTCATTTGCCTCAGGCAGTAAGAATGCAGGGTAATACAGTCCAGGTCTGGAAGGGTGGCCCACGAAGGCCAAGAAGGGGCCAGAGCCTGTCTGTCCCTCCTCCTCCAGCCTTCACAATGGTAGCCACATCTCCAGCCCTAGGCCCTCATTCCAGCAAAAGGAGAAAGCAGAAGAGGGATCACGCCTGCTGATTTCTGGTTGTGATCCACTGGCTAGAATGGAGTCACATGGCCACACCTACAGCACAGATATCTGGGAAATGGGGTCCTTGGCTCTAGAGTCTTGCTCTAAAGGACTGTCAGTAAAAGGGGGTTTGAAATGGGCATTTAGGCAGTCAACCTACCATACCTGCCCTGGTCTCTGTTGGTTTTTTTTTTTAAGTGTTTCTCAGCCCCTCTATATTTGATAGAAAAGAAGAAAAGTTTGCTTATTTGGGAAATATAGAAAAACATCTATTTAATGTGTGTGTGTTTGCACATCATACATGACTGGCGTGTAAGTGTGTATTTTGGGGTGGGAAAGGGAAGATAGCAGCCCTGTGGAAATTAATGTAGACAGCAATGTGGACACTTCACCAGGATATTTAAGTGAAGCCCCACTTCCAAGTGATGACTAACCCAATGTGAATTTTGACTAAAATGAAAAGTGTTTCTAACAGGCTCTTAATTTGCCAGACAAGTATAAAAAATATTTTTATTACACTCAGAGTGGCAAAGTAACTTTCCCAAAGTCACACAGCTTGTAGGTAATAGAGCCTGGTTTCTAGTGTTATTTTAAAGGAAACTATCCTAAACCTCAAGAAAAGAAAAAGTTACCAAATAAAGTAAAGTTGATAGAATGTAATGTAGCTATTGCTTTCATTGGCTCGGAACACATTCTCATACCTCTTCTTCTGATACAACCTCTACTGCCTTTGGTGAATAACTCTAGCTGTGGGCTCTAGCATAGCTGGCAGTGATGACATCCCCACCTACCTCCCAGGAATTAACATATAAGCTAGGCTAGAGCTAATTTTCTCACAAACAAAGCAGTTGGCTCAAGGGGTAGGCATGTGACACAAGCCTGGCCAATTGGAGACATTTTCCAGAATTCTCTAAAGGAAGTGGAGACATACCTGCAAGCATGTAAGCCTGAGCTCTTTATTTCACTTGCTATTGTCATATAAGCAATTATATCAAAGTGCAGCAGCATAAAACACCCATTTTATCATGTTCAGAGAGTCTATGGGTCAGGGATTCTGGCAGGGCACAGCAGGGAGGATTTGATTATGCTCACTCCCCAATATCTGGAGCCTTAACAGGGAGGACTTCATGACTATGGGCTAGAATCATCTGGAGGCATCTTCACTCACATGTGGTGGTTGACATTGGCTGTTAGCTGCAACCTCAGCTGGGGCTCTTAGCCAGAACACTTTCATGTGGCTCCTCCATTTAGCTTGGGCTTCCTGACAGCATGGCAGCCTTAGACTTCTGCCATGGCAGCTCAGGACTCCAAAGGCAATGTTCCAGTGAACAAGGCAGAAGCTGTATTGTCCTTTATGGCCTAGCTTTGGGAGTTGTAATGTCACTTCCTATAGTCACAGGCCCATTCAGAATCAAGGACAGAAAATATAGATGCCAGCTCTTAATGGGAGGGGTGCCAAAGTCACATTGTAAGATAAGCATCTGGGGTAGGAGATACTGTTGCCACCATTTTTGAAAATTCAATCTGCCATTCTCTCTTTTTTTTTGTAGGTATTCAATGTGATTTTTTTGTAGTTTTTCAAATTACTATTATATTTTATTTTAGTACCGTTGATATACAATATTATATTGGTTTCAAGTATACAACATAGTGATTTGACAGTTAACTACATTATTAAATGCTCAACCCAACTAGTATAGTTACTATCTGTCAACATAGAAAGATGTTACAGAACTATTGACTATATTCTCTATGCTGTATTTTCATCTCTGTAACTAATTTATCTTATGACTGAGATTTGGTGCCTGTTTATCCCCTTCATCTATTTCACCCAACCATAACCTGCCATTCTCTTGGTAGCCATGTTCTCTATAAGAACAAGGCTTAGTGCCTCAACGAGACAGTATGGAGAGAGGATCTGGCAGGTGTGTGGGCCCCTGAACCAATACCTAAGACCCTGGTTCCTGGAGTCATTCCTTAGAGGTTAGAAGCTACCCCAGTTATCTGACCCAAAAGATTTCCTTTTTGCTTAAACAACCTTAAATGGGTTTCTAATACATGCTCATAACTCATGGTTTATTAGTTCTGGCTTATAAATAATTACTAAATTGAAACTGAGAGAAGATTTCATTCATTCACCAAATATACATAAAATATACACAAGGTAATGTGCTAAGGTGGGGCAGGGGGGACAAAACAATGAGTAGACGGTCTGGAGTCACCATAAGGGGTTTACAGGCTGTATGAGTTTGCTTGGGCTGACACAACAAATTATCATATACTGGCTGGCTTAAACAGCATACAGTTGACCCTTGAACAACATTGAGGTCAGGAGCTCCAAGTTCCCACCCAGTCAAAAGTCCATGTATAACTCTTGACTTGCCAAACACTGAACAACTAAGAGCCTAGTATTTACCAGAAGCCTTACAGATGACACAACCAGTCAACTAACACATATTTTGCATGTTATATGTATTATATCCTGTATTCTTACAATTAAGTAAGTTAGAGAAAGGGAAATGTTTTTCCAATTGTTGCACATCTCCAAAAAATGCTCTAATATATTTATTTTAAAAACTGCATATAGAAGTGGACCCCCGCTGTTCAAGCCTGTATTGTTCAAGTGTCAGCTGTACATCTCTTTTCTCACAGCTCTGGAGGCTGGAAGTCCCAAATCAAAGTGCTGGCAGGTTTGGTTTCTCCTGAGGCCTCTCTCCTCTGCTTGCAGATGGCCGCCTTCTTGCTGTGTCTTCATGTGGCCTTTTATCTGTGTACACATGACCCTGGTGTCTCTCTGTGTGTCTTAATTTCCTCCTCTTATAAGGACACCAGTCAGATTGGATTATGGCCCACCTTAACAGCCTCATTTCAACTAAATCACCTTTTTAAAAGCCCCATTTCCAAATGCAGTCACATTCTGAGGTTTTAGGGGTCAGAACTTCAACATATGAGTTTGATGGGGAATACAATTCAGCCCATAACACAGACTATTAGGGATGACAGCTGTGGCAGACAGGAGTATTATTCAGCAAATATTCATTCACCTCCCCCTCCTTCTTGGGGTGGTGTATTCCTCTGCCCCACTGACTGGACTTGGCCCTGTGACTTGCTTTAATTTAGCCAAAGGAATGTGAGCAGATATGATGCCAGTAAAGGCTTTAAATGTGTTTGCACGATTTAGCCTGCCTTTTGCTCTCTGGTGACCTGCTGTAAGATGAGACTGTCCCGGGAAGGTGCTGCTCTGAGGGGACTGGGGAGACATGAAGAGCAGGCCCAGACCCAAGCTATGGAGTGCATCCAAACTCAGCTGACATAAGCAGGACCCCAGTGACATCACCACCCATGAGCAGGAAATAAATGTTTTCAGCCACTGAGTTTTGTTGTGTTTAAAACTTTTGATACATGGTGTTGAGGCAGCAACAGCTAATGTGAGAAGCAATAAAGTAAATCACTATACCATACAGACAAAACGCTTTTTCTCTATGAATTTTATTTTACCAAAGATTTCAAATAGATATAACTCCTTTTTCCTAATGGTTAAACAGACAAGCCATAAATTATTTTGATTATCTAATGTACTTGACAGGGAGGGGAAGTTTTTCCCAAACACACTGAGTATGTTTTTACGTTCAAGAGGATTATTACTATTTTGTGAGTATCAGCAATGCACTAAGTGCTGACCTGGGATTCCAGGAAGCGCAGTTCATGCCCAGAAACCTCAGTACTGGAGTCACCTAAGGACCATCAGCCAGCTGAGGTCATGAGCTAAGAATTTTTTAAATATGTTAAAAGATTGTGACTGATTATATAATTATGCCGGTGATTAGAAGCCCAAGTTCACATATCATCAATCTCAGGTATGACTCCCTACATATTTCCAAGTTGAAATCCTCAAAACTTGCATGGCCCTGGTATGTCCAGCTTCTCATTTCTAATGCTATGAATCCACTTCCAGAGTTGGAGGCACATCTTACACCCAACAGGGCTCAAACACTGGTAATGAGTGCCATTTATCCATTCATATTTTTCTGATAACCTGCCAGGATCCAAGCTTTATAATCAATTGCATGGGATTTTGAACATTAGTTGAAATTACACTTTATATGGTCTCCAGATCATCTGTTTTATTTTACTGGGGCTCACCCATTTCCATTGCATCTATAAGCAAAGGTCATGACCTCTTTTGAAAAGGGCTCAACGGAAGGGAAAATAACAAGTCTACATGTTGAAGTATTTGGTTCATAAAATAAAACGAAGGCAACAGAAGGCAAAGGGAGTTTCCACTGTTTGAAAAGGGGCTTTCTCAGCACAAGCTTGGGAAAAAAATGTTGATGATTTATGCAAATGAGAGAGGAAATGTGCCCCGAGGGATCTTGGCACAGAAGCTCAAGTTGGAATTCTGGATTCAAGGCTGGCAGTGTCTCTGATCCACTCTGTGACTGGGGCTGAGCCATTTAACCTCTCTGTTTCTAAATACCCTCATCTATAAGCACAGGCTAACACCGCTGTTCTTCCTGCCCCTGAAGGGGAGGCAGTAAAAATGAATAAAATGTCGCGGAATTACTTCTAAGAGCCATCGATTAGAAATACAGCATATGGTCTTAATGAAAGCTTGTTTCTGCCACAAATTTTTCCCTGCTCCCTATGATCACCCCAGCTAGAATGTCACAGAAATCAACTTCTCTCTTCAGCTATCTTCACATGCTGCTCTTAAAATCACAGAAGTCTTTAAAACGGAACTCCTGCCTGCTCTGGGTGTGCATTACGAGGCCATGGCTCCTGGCTCTTTTCTACACAGAGCCACGCAGCCTTGATTTTCTGAGACGGTGGTGATTTGAAATATTCTGTCCCATTGTCAGACCATGTGTTGGAACATGTGTCAGATCACGTGTCCTGATCATTGCTTCAGAAAATATGGTCTCTCACACCTTCACGGGAAAGGAAACACCTTGCTTATTGCCTGAAGTCTTCTTTGGAAATGGATGGGAATAAGCAATAAAGCCCTAGAGAGACCAACTGATAGAGCAGTGGATATATAAGTGGGGTGTGGGGAGTGCTAATTTGACTCAGCCATTACTATGTGCTGGGTAGGGTGGAATGAATTATGTATTTATTAAGTAGCTAAGCTTGTTCTGGGTGCGGGACTAAACACTGTAGTTACGGAACGTGATGGACAACATCCCTGGCCTTGGCAGCTTGCACTCCAGTGAGGGAGAAAGGCAGGTGACAATTAACAAGCCAGGTGCCTGCTTTGGGGTTGTAATGAGAGCAAGGATGGTTCACGGGAAAGCAGGGAGGTGGTGACACCATAGTTGAGTATTGAAGGATGGGCAGAAGCTCAGCAGGTGGGGTTAAGAAGGAGCCAGCATTCCAAGCAGGGAACAGCCCTGCAAAGACCTTATAGCCAGCTCTGTTGGTGCCCCACCAAGTCCTTCTACCATGCCGGTAGGCACCTGAAAAGACTTCCCAAATACAATGAGGACTTGCTGAAACTCCATCTGAGGGTGTTCTCTGGCCTCTGAAGGAGCTCAGCTGGCCACCATACGTGTGGGCAGATCCTAAGAGCTTAGCTTCCCAGAAATAACCCTCAACTAATGTGGAATGAGAGCAGGGGTGTGCTGGAGCAGTGGCACCAGCGCTGGAGAGCCTGACTGCTACATATTCAGAAAGTTTGCAAGCCAATTGTTAAACCATTGATAGCTTAGAATCAGCCACAGTGAGAATATTTATATCATGGCAACTGGCAAAACTACAAATTAGGACTTCCTTTGTTTCCCCAGAAAGCTGGTTTACCAGCACACCACTGGATGGGAGTTGGTGGATAAATATATCAGCTTCCTCTCCCCTCACTGGAGGCAGTTCTGAGGGGTGTGCTGCACAGGATCCCAGAAAGACACCAGCAGGATTGAGTTTCCCACATGGGTAACCTGCTTAGTAATGCACCCTTTATTGCCCTTCCTCCCTTCCCTGTCTTGATTCCACTTTCTCACTGTGTTTCCTGAGATCACCTCTCTTATGCCCAGAAATCCTTGCCCGAGGGTCAGCTTTTGGAGGTATCCAAATTAAGAGAGGCATGAAAGTGAGAAAAAGCTGACATTGGTATATCAAAAATGAGCAGGACAGTGACAATGCAGGGCTATTATACCAAGCAAGGATGTTAAACTTAACCAAGGTATCTCAAAGTCTTCAAAGAATTTAACCAGGGAAGAGATGGCAAGATGAAGGTTAAATTTTAGGAAGGTCATGGTTGGGGGGGGTGGGGGGTGGGGGGGCTGTGTGACAGATGGATGCAAAGGGAGCAAGACCAGAGGCAGGAAGATGGTGGTGATGGTTGTGCATGATAAGAATGTGCTTAATATCACCGAACTATACACTTAAAATGGTTAGGATAGTAAGTTTATGTTATGTATATTTTTCCACAATAAAAAAATTGGGAAAACATAAACCCAAGCATATATGGTCAATTAATATACGCTAAAGGAGCCATGGATATACAATGGGGAAATGACAGCCTCTTCAACAGCTGGTGTTGGCAAAACTGGACAGCTACATGTAAGAGAATGAAACTGGATTACTGTCTAACCCCATACACAAAAGTAAGCTCAAAATGGATCAAAGTCCTGAATGTAAGTCATGAAAACATAAAATTCTTAGAAAAAAACATAGGCAAAAATCTCTTGGACATAAACATGAGCAACTTCTTCATGAACATATCTCCCCGGGCAAGGGAAACAAAAGCAAATATGAACAAGTGGGACTATATCAAACTAAAAAGCTTCTGTACAGCAAAGGACACCATCAGTAGAACAAAAAGACATCCTACAGTATGGGAGAATATATTCATAAATGACATATCCGATAAGGGGTTGACATCCAAAATATATAAAGAACTCACACACCTCAACAAACAAAAAAGCAAATAATCCAATTAAGAAATGGGCAGAGGACATGAATAGACACTTCTCCAAAGAAGAAATTCAGATGGCCAACAGGCACATGAAAAGATGCTCCACATCGCTAAGCATCAGAGAAATGCAAATTAAAACCATAATGAGATACCATCTTACACCAGTGAGGATGGCCAACATCCAAAACACAAACAACAACAAATGTTGGTGAGGATGTGGAGAAAGGGAACCCTCCTACACTGCTGGTGGGAATGCAAATTAGTTCAACCATTGTGGAAAGCAGTATGGAGGTTCCTCAAAAAACTCAAAATAGAAATACCATTTGACCCAGGAATTCCACTTCTAGGAATTTACCCTAAGAATGTAGGATCCCAGATTCAAAAAGACATATGCACCCCTATGTTTACCACAGGACTATTTACAATAGCTAAGATATGAAAGCAACCTAAGTGTCCATCAGTAGATGAATGGATAAAGAAGGTGTGGTACATATACACAATGGAATACTATTCAGCCATAAGAGAGAAACAAATCCTACCATTTGCAGCAACATGGATGGAGCTAGAGGGTAGTATGCTCAGTGAAATAAGCCAAGCAGAGAAAAACAAGGACCAAATGATTTCCCTCATTTGTGGAGTGTAACAATTAAGGAAAACTGAAGGAACAAAACAGCAGCAGACTCACAGACTCCAAGCAGGGAGTAGCAGTTATCAAAGGGAAAGGGACTGGGGAGGGTGGGTGGGAAGGGAGGGATAAGGGGAAAAAGGGGCATAACGATTAGC
>JAVSCE010012592.1:0-132810 GCA_032199065.1 Smutsia gigantea | reverse complement strand
GCTCCAATTATGAGTTTTTTCTTATTAATGGCTGTAAAGAGGCAGGTTGTGTAACCAGCCATAATTTTCACAGCTAAAAATAACCTCATCCCTGTTACCAGGTCTTCAGGCCCAAAACAAGGAAATTTTCTTCAGGTAGCCCTCATTCAGGACTTCTTACTTATCTGAAGTCATGGCCCTCCAAGTAATTAGTCATAGGGTCCTGGCATGGCCTGCCAACAAAAGCTGTAACCACACATATCAAGGAATAAAGTTCTCTGGAAAAACAAATAAGCACCGTAAGAATTTCCCAGATGTCTCAATAGAACCACGTAATAACTGGCCCGACATCCTGGCCCTCCCGCTTGATGGGAGGCTGCTGAGCCCTAGGTAATGTCTGTTGGTATTGCCTCGGAAGGGAGTCAAGACTCTTCCTGCTGAGCAGATAGATTCTCTTCTCTTCTCTTCCTTATAATTGCAGCCAGCTCAAACAAGCTTATTAATCTGATCAAAGTGGACCCAGCTTAGAAACAAATGCTGCACTGACTTGGAAATTGGGGAAGGCATGGCTCCCCTAGAGATGAAAATATGTAGGGGAAACTCAGCTGTGCAGCATGGGGATAAAGATTTAAAGGAGGGATTGTTCTTTTTGCAGCTCTGTTTCTGCTGGGTCTGCCTGAGCACCCCAGGCTGTTAGGACCCGTTTTACACCTGGAGCAGAATTAATGGGGCTGTTTGCTTGGGCTCAATTATAGACCACTCACCTGAGACACTTAGGAGCAGAGCCGTAAATCTTAAAATCAAACATTGAATTATCTCTAGTGTATTTACTTAATAGGGAATTGAGAGCCCTGAGTCCTACAATCAAATGTTTAAAGATTTATTAGGAAGGGACATTTCTATGAGGGGGAGGAGCAGAGCTTTTAGGATTTCTGTGGTAGAAGTGCCTCCGACAGCAGGGCTGCTCAAAGCTAAGCCTACTTCGGCAAGTCCGGGCAGACATGCCTCTCTGTGCCAGGCACCATGCGCACTGGAATGCAATCACCTTGCCACAGTTACTGCCCAACACCGTTGCTGCCTGTCAGAAATGAAATGACGACATTTTTCGCTCAGAAGTAATATCAAAATGCAGTTGGTCAGAGGCTACATGGCATCTGTCTGCTCTCCTAGTGCCTGTGTTGAAGGCTCATAGAAATTGTCCCAGAGGATACTTTGCCCCTGTGTGTGTGTTTTACAATTTCCCCATTTCGTGGACAATTCGGACAGCTCTGTGTTTGCCTCCTGCTGCTCCGTTCAAGGTGCCAATTACAGAGAACACTGGATTTTGCAAGGGATCAATAATTATGGAATCTGAGATATTCCACATGTGCTCCGCCACTAATTTTGTTACTGTAACATCTTGAATTAAAAAGTAAGACCACATAAAATGCTCAAAAGGAAATTTCCCTCTGATGCTCCTCAGATGTGCAGAGGTGATGGATTGTGTTACCTGTCAACATGAGCAACTGTCTTAGTTCGAAACAGGGAGCCTCAGCTCCCACGCTATGAGTGTTAAACAGTTGCTGCGCATCTAACATTTGTAAAATAAAACTGAAGCTACAGTTGATAGATGAAGGTGGAATTGCATTTCCGAATTGCCAGCAGGACTTCCTTCTTGCTGCCCCCAGGTGTTCCAGAACCTTCCAGGGGAGGGGATGGATTAGAGGATGTACTGAAAGTCCCACAGCTTACTCGGATATGAAAGCCTCTACCCGACCCCTTCATCCCTGAAACACACACTTTTCGAAACTTCTTTAATTTAAAGCAGAGATCCTCAGTGGAGGGTAATTTTCTTCCCAGGAGACATCTGACAATGTCTGGAGACATTTTTGGTTGTCACAACTGTGGGGGGGGCGGGTCAGGGTACAACTGGCATTTCGTGGGTAGAGGTCGGGGTGCCGATAAACACATGCTTAGGACAGCCATCCACAGCAAAGAACTATCTAGTCAAAATGCCCTTAGTGCTGATGTTAAGAAATCCAATTTAAAACAACTTTAGATCAAGAGTTGGCACACTACAGCCCATGGGCAAAAGCTGGCTCTCTGCCTGTTTTTGTGAATAAAGTTTTATTAGAACACAGCCATGCTCATTCGTTTATGTGTTGTCTGTCGCTGCTTTCATGCTACAAAATAGAGATGGGTGGTTGTGGCGGAGACTGTGATCGGCAAAGCTTAAAATATTTATTAGGCCCTTTACAAAAGAGCAACACAACATTTTGTGATATAAATAACCATGTTATATTTTTTAAATTTAATAATTAGGTAATAACAAATTAAATAATATTCACTGAATTGAATGTTAGCTCAATGAAGTAATTGCAAAAATAGTAGTAACATTCAATGAGGGCCCATATGCAAGATAAGATCTAGACTCCGTGGGGCCTGAAATGTATACAATTTTAGGTGACCTCTTTTTAAAAACTGGTATAAAATTACATACTCATTTACAAGAAAGTAAGTCTCAACAAACTGTTGGAGTCTCGCAAATTTCAATCCTTTTCTTCTAATACCTAGTTAGTAGATTTCCAGAAATTCTTGGATGAAAAAGCTTCTGGCTTACCCTCTCCCTGAACACTGTACATCTCAGCAATTCCCAACACCGGCATGGGCTGGGACAGCCCAGGGGCCCAGAGCCCCTAATTAGCTCCTCTGTATCTTCGACTTGCACAAATGTGTCTAGCACATTTCTGTTCAATGATCAATGAGCATCAGAAGAGATGGGCTCTGATTCTGGCTTTGTCACTCATTAACTATGTAACATAGGCAAAGGAGATCATCTCTCTGTGTCTCATTTCCTTACACAGGCTGTAGGATCCCTATAAGCTACTGTTCAATTTTACTTGCCTGATCCCTATAAGCTATTGATCAATTTTCTTACAAATTCAGATGCTCTTGGGTTTGTTTTAAAAAGTTCTTTACTGTCTGTTATATTGCCATCTTTCCCCCACTTAAAAGAAAATTGCTCGAGACCAATATTCATATTCAGTTTCAGCTCAATTCTAGACCTAGACATTTAAATGGCTCTGAATTGTCTATGAATCATTACTATTCCTTAGCGTTCCTCTCTCACAATGTGTTCAACCGAGGCTGCTCTGTCCCAATATAGGTTTTCTACTTTGTTGCTTATTTTTCCTGCTTAGAAAATGTTCTCGAAGGGCTGTGTAAAGGGCCCAAATAATCCAGCTGCTAGAATCTGAGAGAAATTCCTTTTCTTCCTGAAGATTTTTGTAAACTAATGTTTACAAATCAGGCCTATGTTTTCCCAAACTATCAGCAGATTATTAACTGTATTGTTCATGTTTCAGCCATGAATAATCCTCTGAACTGGATTTCTTCACTCAAAATAGTTCTTTAGTGCAAAACTTTAAAATCAGAGTCTAATTTTAGTTTGCACGTTCCAGTCAAGAGCAAAAGTGTTGTCTCTTTGCGTTAGTCCACAGACTCACCCTGCGTAAAGTACCACCTCTGACACGGCACCAAGGAACTTGGGTTGGGGGAATGTGGCTTTGATGGGGGATGGGAAGGTAGGGGAAGATGGGGACAGTGATAACAGCCACCATTACCATCAACTGTTATGTTCATGATGTGTCCAGATCTTAGATTTCAGCACACAGGATGAAATCCCCATGACTAGCGTCCATTCCCACCCAGTGTTTATGTCATGAGTTTCTGCATTAAATACCTTAGAGGTAGTTTTCTATGTGGGTAATGTGCAGATAATTTTAGTAACAGCTGATTAGAAATGGAATTAAGCCTTGGAAACAAGATTCTGAAATCATAATTGAAAACTCTTGTTTTAAAAAATAATTTTCATCTTAATGAAATAATACGAATATATAAATAAAAAAATATGACAAGGGTTTTAACACAAAACAGCTTGCCCTGACCTACCCCTCCAGCCATGCTCCTCAATGACAAACAATTTAGCTGAACTGCTGTTTCTTTTGAAATTTGTCTCCATAATTCTAAGTGAGATGCTTAGATAATAATTTCCTGATTTCTGTTCATGGACATAAACTACTGCTTGCTTGTTATGCTTACTGACCTGAGAAGTAAATATACATACAGAGTAGAAGCTAAAAGTAAGATCAGTGGAGTCAGATAGCCTGGGTTTAAATCTTGAGACCACCACTTCCCAGCTGTGTGACCCTGAACATACTTTATCTCTGTACCCCAGGTTCCTTGTAGATATAATAGACATAGGACTTTTCCCTTCTCACTGGGTGGTACTAAGAAATGGACAAGAAAATGTAAAGTATCTAGAACAGTCTCCAGCATACAGCAAGTGCTTAATAAACAGACACTATTTTTAGATGAGGGTTTAACAATTACATGCCATTCTCCTACCTCATCTTCCCAGTACCCCATTTACAGGTAAATCTCTAGGGCATGAATACATAATTATATCTAAAACTGTATGGACACCGAGCTGTGTGAATCCTCTGATTACATTTCCTTTCTTGACCAGATTTTTGTTTCTTTCCAGAAACCATTTTTTCCAGAAATTAATAGTACCTTCATTGATTTTTTTTCTTTTCATCATACCTATCATTTGAAAACTGTATTTTCAAGGGACTCTTTCCTAACCAGTGACACTTTACATTAAAAAAATATATCAAAGTTTTGGCAAACTGCTCCATCTGGACTGGTTATGCTCCAGTCTTACAACATGACCACACAGGATTCCCTTTTTTGTAAATCCTGTTATCTTCCTCTTTTTTTCTTTTTTAATTTTCTCTTTGTAGGAACATATTTTCAGTAACTTCTCCAAAGAGTGTTCATGGAATATACATATTTTACACGTTGGCTGTAGGGAATTGCTTTGTTTCCTATTACACACTTGATGTTTCTATTAGCTTGGGCTTGGTGTAGAATTCTAGTTGAACATTATAATTAGGGTGGTGTGTTCTAGCTTTTGAGGAGTTCATCCTCTTTGGAGTAATGGTATTTGCTTTTAAACTATTTTTATTGCTCTGAAATCTTGTAAGATCTATATCCTGAGGGACTTTTCGTAATAATGTGATGGCTTTTTGTTGTATTTTTTTAAATGCATCATGTCTGATATTTGATTGAGTCCTTTAAATTTAGAAACTCACATTCTTCAGTTCTAGAAAATATTCTTGAATGATTCCTTTCATATATTTCCTCCTGCCCATTTTCTCCATTCTTTTTAGGGAACATAAACAATGGATAATGGACATCGTGGATTGATTTTTCTAATTGTTTTCATTTTTTCTGTCTTAGTTTTTATTGCATTTTTCAGTATGTTTTTCTGAAATTTTTCCTCAATTAAATGTTCTGACTATTCCATAAGATTCTCTCATTTTTGCAATCAAGTGTGTTATTTTCAAGGACTCTTACCTAATCTCTGGGTGATGGCTTTTTAGTTAGCATCATGACCTTAGGCATGAACAAGGAGGGGCCCATTAAGGTTTTAATCAAACCAGTATATCCCCCAAGCTTCCTATCAGGGTGATCACAGTCCTATATCCAATCCTCATCCGCATACATTCAAAGGTAAAAAGATTGTAAGAGAGAAAATAATCCCAGGAACAAAATACATTATAAAATCAATGTATAGAGACAGATCTGTTAGGATGAGAAGAAAAGTGAGAAATGTTTCTTTCTAGGGCAGGCTCTCCCAGTATCAAGAATCTTAGAAATGTTAGCTCTGGGTTTCATAAGCATGGAATTTTTGAACAAAGGAGTTGTATGGCATGAAATAATAATAACTTTATTTACATATTAAAAGTTAAAAATATGTCCTTATTTTCTATGTCTGTACTTACTCTAATCATATTGACCTACTTTCCTGACCCATCCTCTGGCTTGAAAACAGCTACATTGGTGGACTAGTACCTAACTGGGCTTTAGAATGACCTGGGAAACTAATTAAAATATATATATACATATATATATGTATGTATGTATGTATGTATGTATGTATATGTGTGTGTGTGTTTGTATGTCAGAGCCAAACCAGACTTGCTGGATCAAATTCTTGGGTATTGGTCTCAGCTTCTCACCTAAGCACTGTGAGTCTGTGCATATGTACTTGGAAATCCCTGAAATAAATGCTCAGACTGGTTCTTGTCTCATAGTTATATCAGACCCAAGAGCTAACTGCAAAGCCAGGTCTCCTGGGAGTCAGTGTCTTTTCTTTAAAGCTCTGATCTACTTAACTCTGAGGTACCCGTCATTCTGACTTTATTGTCAGATGGAGAGATTCCCACCCCATTTCTGCCAAGATATCTTGGCTAAGTTATTTAACCTCAGTGAGCCCAAGACCTGTAGGAAGGGAACAGTCAGCACCGACTGGTAGAAGTAATAAGCCTAAGATGTGATGGAGTCTCAAATGAAACTGTGGTTTCCGTCTGCTTTTGACAGCCATTTGGACGAGTGCTTCCTGATGAGGTGAGCAACTGTAAACTCGCTGATAATGTATCTGGGCCACTCGACGTGATGACTTGCTCTCTACAGATTTCTTGCACGCAGTCAAGTCCCGTCCAGGGGGTGTGGATCTTCCTGAGATTCAGCTCCAGACAGTAGCATTTCCTGATCTGAGTGCCTTATCCTTTTCCTGACTTTGTGATTTCCTGACCTTGTGCACCATGGGAGACAGCCGCAGCAGAAGGGAAATAGCGCCAGGATTTGGAGCGTGCCATCGCTCTGTCACCTACTCACTGTGTTTCAGAGCAGTATTTCTGCACCTGATAACAGAAAACAGTTTTCCTTCTGGTTTATATTCTCTTTGTTATATTATCTTCATGCCACTTCTCATCTGTATAATGTGACTGTTATTGAATGAATGAATGACAAAATGAGTAACACAGAGATAAAATCCCCTGCCCTTTCTTCCTCTAGGGTAATTACACAGATCAAATGAGATTACATATATGTAAAAGCTTTCTAAACTCTGTTAATACAATGTAAGTGACCTTAATTTTGTTAACCTATATCTCTCTGCAATTTGTTGACAAAAAGCATTTGGCCTATGGTAGTGCTACTTAAGAGCCAACAGCCACAGCAACTTCTGGGAATTTGTTAAAAATGCGTCTATATAGACGCTACCCAAGACCAGCTCAGTCAGAACCTCTGAGGGTAGAACACAGGAATCTGTGTTGTACTGAGGAGGTGATCCACCTAAAGGTGACACATGCTAAACTTTAAGAATTACTACCTACAGGACACTCTTAAGAGAGTTTTAAAATGGCGTAAAGCAAACGTATGATAAACTTTAAATCCTTGTTGCTTACCTAAGCAATTCCTCGGAATATCAGCTTCCTTTCATCATCCAGATTTCAGAAAAGCCAAATTATCAGAAATTCCTTCCCTGGACTCTCACTCTTAATATTAGTCTCTTCTCTATTAACTTCATACATCATTATTTCTATTTGTTATGTGATTTTTGGTCTTTTTACCTATCTTTTGTTTGTCTCCCCAAGAAAGGTAAGTGTTGCACATAAAGAAATGGAGCTTGCCTTAACTAATAACTGTCCTCTGTTCCTAACAGTGTCTGGTGCATATTAGAGTTCAGCAAGTATTTGTTTTTTGGGTGAAAGTCCATGGCAGAGAGTGTTTGTGGGTAGAAACAGGGTTCATATTGAGGGTCATGCTTTGGCTGATTCCAGGTTCCTGAGAATCAACACAGATTTGATGGATTATTAAATTCTCTAAATTTCAGTCTTTCTTTTTCCTTTAAAAAGAAGTTGAGATTTCAGCCAGTGGTAAGGACTGCAGGACACTCTTGCCTGGTTGCCAAAATCATTCAATTGTTTTTGCAATAATTTGGAAGTGTCTCAACATAAATATTTCTAATACAGTAAATCTTTGGTTATCTGTGGGTAAGTTATTTTTTACAAGTCTTGCTGTAAGTCTTTGATAAAATTGTGTGGATTTACATTTTATTTCCTAAGTCAGTCCAACAACAATTCATCCTAGTGGGGTATCTTTTTTTTTATTATAATTTATTTTGGTATCATTAATCTACAATTACATGTGCAATATTATGGTTATTAAACTACTCCATTCATCAGGTCCCCCCCCAAAAACCCCATTACAGTCACTGTCCATCAGTATAGTGAGATGCTATAGAATCACTACTTGTCTCCTCTGAGTTGTACAGCCCTCCCCATGCCCCCCCCAAAAATTATGTCTGCTAATCGTAATGCCCCTGTTTCCCCCTTGTCCCTCCCTTCCCACCCATCCACCTCAGTTCCTCTCGCTTAGGTAACTATTAGTCCGTTCTTGGGTTCTGTGAGTCTGCTGCTGTTTTGTTACTTCAGTTTTTTTCTTTGTTCTTATACTCCGCATATGAGTGAAATCATTTGATACTTGTCTTTTTCGGCTTGGCTTATTTCACTGAGCATAATACCCTGTAGCTCCATCCATATTGTTGCAAATGGTAGGATTTGTTTTCTTCTTATGGCTGAATAATATTCCATTGTGTATATGTACCAAATCTTCTTTCTCCATTCATCAACTGATGGACACTTAGGTTGCTTCCATTTCTTGGCTATTGTAAATAGTGCTGTGATAAACATAGGGGTGCATATGTCTTTTTCAAACTGGGCTGCTGCATTCTTAGGTTAAATTCCTAGGAGTGGGATTCCTGGGTCAAATGGTATTTCTATTTTGAGTTTTTTGAGGAACCTCCATACTGCTTTCCACATGGCTGAACTAGTTTGCATTCCCACCAGCAGTGTAGGAGGGTTCCCTTTTCTCCACATCCTCACCAACATTTGTTGTTGTTTGTGTTTTGGATGTTGGCCATCCTCACTGGTGTGAGATGATACCTCATTGTGGTTTTAATTTGCATTTCTCTGATGATTAGCGATGTGGAGCATCTTTTAATGTGTCTGTTGGCCATCTGAATTTCTTCTTTGGAGAAGTGTCTATTCATGTCCTCTACCCATTTCTTAATTGGATTATTTGCTTTCTGCTTGTTGAGATGCCTGAGTACTTTATATATTTTGGATTTCAACCCCTTATCTGATATGTCATTTATGAATATATTCTCCCATATTGTAGGATGTCTTTTTGTTCTACTGATGGTGTCCTTTGCTGTACAGAAGGTTTTCAGCTTGATATAGTCCCACTTGTTCATTTTTGCTTTTGTTTCCCTTGCCCGGGAAGATATGTTCATGAAGAAGTCACTCATGTTTATGTCCAAGAGATTTTTGCCTATGTTTTTTTCTAAGAGTTTTATGGCTTCATGACTTACATTCAGGTTTTTGATCCACCTTGAGTTTACCTTTGTGTATGGGGCTAGACAGTAGTTCAGTTTCATTCTCTTACATGCAGCTGTCCAGTTTTTCCAACACCAGCTGCTGAAGAGGCTGTCATCTCCCCAGTGTATATCCAAGGCTCCTTTATCAAATATTAATTGACTGTATATGTTTGGGTTAATGTTTGGATTTTCTATTCTGTTCCACTGGTCTGTGGGTCTGTTTTGGTGCCAATACCAAATTGTCTCAATTACTGTGGCTTTGTAGTAGAGCTTGAAGTCAGGGAGCGTAATTCCCCCTTTTTTATTCCTCCTTCTCAGGATTGCTTTGGCTATTTGGGGTCTTCTGTGGTTCCATATGCATTTTAGAATTGTTTGTTCCAGTTCATTCAAGAAAGCTGTTGGTGTTTTGATAGGGATTGCATTGAATCTGTAGATTGCTTTAGGTAGTATAGCCATTTGACAATATTTATTCTTCCTAGCCAAAAGCATGGGATGAATTTCCATTTGTTAGTGTCCTCTTTAATTTCTCTTAGAAGTGTTTTGTAGTTTTCAGGGTATAGGTCTTTCACTTCTTTGGTTAGGTTTATTCCTAGGTATTTTATTCTTTTTGATGCAATTGTGAATGGAATTGTTTTTCTGATTTCTCTTTCTGTTAGTTCATCATTAGTGTATAGGAAAGCAACAGATTTCTGTGTGTTAATTTTTTATCCTGCAACTTTGCTGAATTCAGATATTAATTCTAATAGTTTTGGAGTGGAGTCTTTAGGGTTTTTTATGTACAATATCATGTCATCTGCAAATAGTGACAATTTGACTTCTTCTTTACCAATCTGGATGCCTTGTATTTCTTTGTTTTGTCTGATTGCCGTGGCTAGGACCTCCAGTACTATGTTGAATAACAGTGGAGACAGTGGGCATCCCTGTCTTGTTCCCAATCTTAGATGAAAATCTTTCAGCTTCTCGCTGTTAACTATGATGTTAGCTGTGGGTTTGTCATATATGGCCTTTATGATATTGAGGTAGTTGCCCTCTATACCCATTTTGTTGGGAGTTTTAATCATGAATGGATGCTGTATTTTGTCAAATGCTTTTTCAACATCTATGGAGATGATCATGTGGTTTTTGTTCTTCTTTTTGTTGATGTGGAGGATGATGCTGATGGATTTTCGAATGTTGTACCATCCTTGCATCCCTAGGATGAATCCCACTTGATCATAGTGTATGATCCTCTTGATGTATTTTTGAATTCGGTTTGCTAATATTTTGTTGAGTATTTTTGCATCTGTGTTCATCAGGGATATTGGTCTGTAGTTTTCTTTTTTGCTGAGGTCTTTGCCCGGTTTTGGTATTAGAGTGATGCTGGCTTCATAGAATGAGTTTGGAAGTATTCCCTCCTCTTCTATTTTTTGGAAAACTTTAAGGAGAATCGGTGTTATTTCTTCTCTATATGTCTGGTAGAATTCAGAGGTGAATCCATCTGGTCCGGGAGTTTTGTTCTTGGGTAATTTTTTGATTACCGATTCAATTTCATCACTGGTGATTGGTCTGTTTAGTTTTTCTGTTTCTTGATTGGTCAGTCTTGGAAGGTTGTAGTTTTGTAAGAAGTTGTCCATTTCTTCTGGGTTTTCCAGCTTGTTAGCATATAGATTCTCATAATATTCTCTTATAATTCTTTGTATTTCTGTGGGGTCCGTCATTATTTTTCCTTTCTTATTTCTGATTCTGTTTATGGGTGTAGATTCTCTTTTTCTCTTAATAAGTCTGGCTAGGCGTTTCTCTATTTTGTTAATTTTTTCAAAGAACCAACTCTTGGTTTCATTGATTTTTTCTATTGCTTTATTCTTCTCAATTTTAATTATTTCTTCTCTGATCTTTATTATGTCCCCCCTTCTGGTGACTTTGGGCCTCATTTGTTCTTCTTTTTCCAATATTAGTAACTGTGTCTTTAGACTATTCATTTGGAAATGTTCTTCCTTCTTTAAAAAGGATGGGATTGCAATATACTTTCCTCTTAGAACTGCCTTTGCTGCATCCCACAGAAGCTGTGGCTTTGTGTTGTTGTTGTCATTAGTCTCCATATATTGTTTGATCTCTGTTTTAATTTGGTCATTGACCCATTGATTGTCTAGAAGAATGTTGCTTAGTCTCCATGTATTTATGAGCCTTTTTGTTTTCTTTCTAACATTTATTTCTAGTTTTATACCTTGGTGATCTGAGAAGTTGGTTGGCAGAATTTCAATATTCTTGAATTTACTGAGGTTCTTTTTGTGGCCTGGTATGTGGTCTATTCTGGAAAATGTTCCATGTGCACTTGAGAAGAATGTGTATCCTGTTGCTTTTGGGTGTAGAGTTCTGTAGATGTCTGTTAGGTCCATCTGTTCTAGTGTGTTGTTCAGTGCCTCTTTGTCTTTACTTATTTTCTCTTTGGTTGATCTGTCCTTTGGAGTGAGTGTGTGTTGAAGTCTCCTAAAATGAATGCATTGCTTTCTATTTCCTCCTTTAAGTCTGTTAGTATTTGTTTCACATATGCCGTTGCTCCTGTGTTGGGTGCATATATATTTACAATGGTTATATCCTCTTCTTGGACTGACCCCTTTATCATTATGTAATGTCCTTCTTTATCTCTTGCTACTTTCTTCGTTTTGAAGTCTATTTTGTCTGATACAAGTACTGTTACACCTGCTTTTTTCTCCTTGTTGTTTGCATGAAATATCTTTTTCCATCCCTTCGCTTTTAATCTGTGTATATCTTTGGGTTTGAGGTGAGTCTCTTGTAGGCAGCATATAGATGGGTCTTGCTTTTTTATCCATTCTATTACTCTGTGTCTTTTGATTGGTGCATTCAATCCATTTACATTTAGGCTATTATCAATAGATATATACTTATTGCCATTGCTGGCTTTAGATTCGTGGTTACCAAAGGTTCAAGGGTTGTTTCTTTACTATCTAACAACCTAACTTAACTTTCTTGTTAAGTTATTGTAAACACAGTCTGATGTTTCTTTATTTCTCTCCCTTCTTATTCTTCCTCCTCCATTTTTAATATACTAGGTGTTTTATTCTTTGCCTTCCATTAGTATTTGGATGATCTGCTTTCTTTGCTATGATTTTATTTTCTCTGGTGACATCTTTTTAGCCTTAGGAGTGCTTCCATCTAGAGCAGTCCCTTTATGATATCCTGTAGAGGTGGTTTATGAGAGGCAAACTCTCTCAACTTTCGCTTCTCTGGAAATTGTTTAATACCTCCGTCGTATTTAAACCATAATCATTCTGGATACAATATTGTGAGTTCGAGGCCCTTCTGTTTCATTACATTAAATATATCATGCCATTCTCTTCTGGCCTGTAAGGTTTCTGTTGAGAAGTCTGATGATAGTCTGATGGATTTTCCTTTGTAAGTGATCTTTTTTCTCTCTCTAGCTGCCTTTAATACTCTGTCCTTATCTTTGATCTTTGCCATTTTAATTATTATGTGTCTTGGTGTTGCCTTCCTTGGGTCCTTTGTGTTGGGAGATCTGTGGGCTCATGGACTGCGAGACTATTTTCTTCCCCAGCATGGGGAAGTTTTCAGCAATTATTTCTTCAAAGACACTTTCTATTCCTTTTTCTCTCTCTTCTTCCTCTGGTACTCCTATAATGCGAATATTGTTCCGTTTGGATTGGTCACACAGTTCTCTTAATATTCTTTCATTCCTAGAGATCCTTTTATCTCTCTCTGCCTCAGCTTCTCCGTATTCCTGTTCTCTGATTTCTATTCCATTAACAGTCTCTTGCGTCTCTTCCAGTCTGCTACTAAGCCCATCAGTCGCTTATCTCATTTCTGCATTGTCTTTCCTCAGTTCCCTCACTTCCTCCCTTAGCTCTTGCATATTTCTCTGTAGATCCATCAGTAAGGTTATGACTTTTATTCTGAATTCTTTTTCAGGAAGATTGTATATTTCTATCCCATCAGGCCCCCTCTCTGGTGTTGTCTGCGTCTGGGTAAGCTTTGTTTTACCATACTCCTCCGTCTTTTCATGGCAATAGAAGTGGTTGCTGGTAGGTGCCACATATGTCAGCTGGGCTCTTTAAGACTTTAAAAAAGAAAAAGAAGAAAGAAAAGAGAAAACAGAAAGAAAGCAAGAAAGAAAGGAAAACAAACAACAACAACAAAAAAAAAAAAAGCCCACCGGGAGTAGATTCTGTGAGGATGCTGTAGGTGGTGCTGCGGCTCCACTATTCTGCAGCGTGGCCGCACCGCTCCGCAGGGCCCTTAGTAGCTCTGGCTGGGGCGGAATGAATGGGAGGCTACTGATCTCTGGAAGTCTCAGTGCAGCTACTTTTTCCCAGTCGCCAGCCAAGGAGTCTGAAATTCCCCAGGACTCCCAGCCTGCTGGGCTGAGTGTGCTGGGACCATCCTGCTACTCTGTTGGGCCCCTGTCTCTTTAAGACTGCTAAATAGTGCGCCCTTTCTTTTGTCCCAGGGAGCCGGCTGGAAGAACCCGGGTGCGTTCCCCGGCTCAGATCCTGCACCTCTGACTCTCCAATCTCCAATACACCGCACGATGTGTGTCAGTGCTCCTGGCGCAGATCAGCAGGGCTGGTTATTTCATGGGCCTGTTTTTCCACTCCCTCCGCACTCTGAATCCTCTCTTCCCGCTGGTGTGCTGGGGTGGGGGAGTGCTCAGGTCCCGCTGGGTCACAGTTCCATATCTTACCCACTTCATGGTGTGCTGAGTCCTCTCAGGTGTAGCTGCAGGCTTGGTGCTGTCCTATATCTTCTGGTCTCTCTTTTAGGAATAGTTGTATTTGTCGTATTTTCATAAATATATATGGTTTTGGGAGGAGATTTCCACTGCCCTCTTCCCGGAAGTCCTCCTCGGATATCTTTTTAAACAATCACCTCTCCTAGGAAAAATATATGTGCATAAAAAATAGAGCAAGTTTCTTCAGACTGGAATGAGAAGAAAGGCTGCCTTTCCACACTTCCTTAGCTGGTAATTAGGGAGAATTCTGAGCCTTTGAGCCAACAAGGAAAGACATTATTTTTCTCCTTCTGCTGATTTACTTCTTTCTCCAGTGAGAGTTGATTGTATTAAAAGAATTAGGCTCTAAAGAGTCAGTAAATCTACCCTCCATTTGGATTAGATTTTTTCAAAATATTTGACACTGGGTTACCAATACCACAACTTTATTCCATTATTCTGGCAGATTGAGAGAAGATACTTTACATAAAACTGAATCTGGAATATTACCCAAAACAGGAAATTTATCTTATATTTAAGAATAGTCCGATTAGGAAGAACAAAAACAGTGTTTAAGAAACCTAGTAATGTTGTCCTCCAAGGGAAGGAATTTTCTTTACTGAGACCTCACTAAGCAGCAGACACGTTCCCATGTGTGTGATTTGACCAGAGGTGGCCCCTTTCTCTCTTAGAACCAGGATGGCTACTAATGAACCTCCTTTCTCCAGCTGCATACTCCACCTCCTCATCCTTTGCCTGCTTCCTTTCCCCTCTTTCTACACTACCATCACCTAATCTTTGTGGGTCTGCTCTCCCCAAGATAGTCTAGGATGTGTTCAATATCTCATAAGAGAGACACAGGCATTCTGACAGCTGCCCTCGTTGAGAAAAAGCAAGGGAAAATATAAAAGTAGCAAACATGGAGAAGTTAGAGCATGGTGAAGAACTCTTGGTCTCTGGTCTGCAGTTCATTCTTCTGAATTGGCAGTTGGAATTCCACTGAGAATATTGCTTTTTGTCTTTACTCCTTTAAGCTCATCAAACTTAACCAATTTTTTTTTTAACACAGGATTTGAGTCTCTTCTTTCAGGAATGTCCCAATTCCAGCCTAAGGAAGAAATCTGAAGGACTTCCTCTAATGAGTAGCTCACATTTCTGACAATTTTTAGTCTGGATATCATTTATCTTAATAGACCTTTGCTCCACATAGAAATGATCCCTCTGGAGGACATTTCTTCATATTCTCTATGAAATATATGTTGCCCTAATTTTACAGCAAGGATTTTAAAAGCCTAACTATATTAATCAAAGTCATACAGTTAATTATCTAAAGGAGGAGGGATCTGAACAAGGGCTGCCACGTTGTGACACTCTAGAGGAGACAAATCACATCGCAGCCTGTGTGAACAGTGCCCGTGGAGTAGAACAGAGCATGGGCTGCAGGACTGCGTGCTGGCCACAATCTGACCCTCGGCCTTGCCATGCCATGCTGCCTCACGCGATCTTAGACCAATGCCCTCTACAAACTGATTCGCATGAGGGGGATGACCACTAATGAGAATTTTCTTTTAAAAGACGTATTTATTTATTTATAATTAACAGACTTTATTTTTTAGAGCGGTTTAGGATCACAGCAGAACTGAGTGGGAAGTACAGAGCATCATCATATGCCCTCTCCCGTCACACAGGCACGGCCTTCCCCACCATCAACATCCTCCACCACAGTAGTACATTAGTTCTAATCAATGATCCCACACTGACACATCATAATTGCCCAAAGTCCATGGTTTACATTGGAATTCACCTTTGATGCTGTACATTCTATGCATTTAGACAAGTGTATAATGATATGTATCCACCATAACAGTACCGATTAATTTCACTGTCCTAAAAATCCCCTGAGAGCCACTTATTCATCCCTTCCACCCCTCCAACCCCTGGCAACTACTGATCAAACGTGTGCTTTTGTCTTTCCCAGAATGTCATACTGTTGGAACCACAGAGCAAATAATCTTTCACACTGGCTTCTTTCACTTAGTCATATGCATTTAAGGTTCCTTCAGGCCTTCTGTGGCTTAAAAGCTCATTTATTTTAACATTAAGTAATATCCATTTGATGGATGTTCCACAGTTTGTGACAACATTTTTTAATCTCTGAAGCTAAGAAGTTTTTTTTTCAAGGAGAGACATTAATTTTACTAAAACTACGTCACTTTTAAAATTCTAACTACTTATAATAAGATCATGAAAGTGCCTTGTTTTCTGTCCTTCATTGAAATTATGTCACAGAATAATACAGATTTAGGTCCTCATAACATTTTTCTAAAAATTGCAGCAAAATGTAATAAACACTGGATAAATTCTTAATTCTTAGACCCAGGATTCAGTCTTCCTTGTTCAGTCTGACACTTAGTAGAGCTCAAATCCCGTTCCTTATGTGAACTAATTTGTAAACTAAGGGGCTCTCTGCTATCCCTAATAGACCAGGGATCTAGTCCACAAAACTATTTTTCATGATAATGAATATTAAAAAGTATCCTTTGAATTGTCTAGTAGTTTTTGTCCATTACCACTCTGGTCTCATATTGAAATATTACATTTGAATCCAGGGATTAATAATACTCTTTGTATAAAAATATACTGTTTTATATGCTACAAATATACTAGCTTAATAGTATAATATTTCTTCACTATCCAGTGATTTTTACCTCTTTCTAAATTTGTTAGACAAGCAAGTCTTTTTTAGCAGAGAAGTTTTAAAGCACCCTAGCATGGTCGGTGGCTTCTCCAGAAATAATAAAGCTTGCAGCTCTAAGCTTCTGAAATGCAATGTGTTGTCCTTCACTAATTCAACAACTATGGACTAAGCCCCCACTATGTGCCATGACAGGCAGTGGAATGGCAAACCACAGAATCACACAGTGACGTTCCTCCTGGTAAGAACAGACTTGGAAGGGTTGGACATTAAGTAAGGAACCAGACAAATGGACTCACAGTTACACAATGTAATAAACATTGTGAAAGAAAACATGTGCAACAGGACAACTTCATTTAGACTAAGACCACTGAGGGAGACCTCGCTGAGAAAATGAGTGAGATTTGAATAACAAGGAGGAGTTACATACTTGTAGTTGCAATTAAGAGTTTCACTATGGACGTTTGAGGGTTCTTTCCCTGATTTACAGACTTAAAGAGTTATACTATGAGCTCTTCAGATTAATACACACATCGGGAGCTTGGAAGAAAGATCTGGCTGGAAACAAGAGGGTCTTTTAATCACGTCCACACCAATAATTGGGCAAACATGTCATCCACTGAAATCTCAGCCAAACCAGTGAATACAAACAAGGAATTGGCAGCAATCTTGCTGAAAGGTAAGATTCCCAGATGGTCTGAGCTCAGCGGCTCACTGGCTACACACGTGGCCCTGTTTGGAACATCTTCTCAAGAGTTGCAGTTCAGTTTTTGCAACTGGCCTGGGTGGCGAAAGCTAGTACAGCATGAGCCGGCATAAGCCACTTTCTCCTCACTCTCACAAGTCCATACTGATTGATTGCTAAATCTTTCTGCTTTGGAGATTTATTTCATCCACCACAAATCTGCTGTCTCTAGAGATAAATATTCGAATCTTCTGAGTAGCTATTGGCCATGTCAAGCAGTAATTCATTACAAAAGTACAAATAAAATAATAATCATTGAAACATGGGTTTCTTTTCTTACAGGATAATGACCAGCCTTGTTAAAGAACTAAAGTCATGTGCTCTTAAAGATTTTCTCTCTTAAAGGGTACTGCTGGCCCACCCTAATCAAAAAGCAAATAGACGGTTTCCAAAACAACTTTCTGATTTGACAGGTGAGAGAACTGAGTATCTACTACAACAATCCCTTGAAGTCCTAAAACTAGAACTATAGCCCAAGTTATCTGCCCCTCTGGCTTTATAGGCTGCAAAGCATGCTGGATAGAATTACAGAAAGAAACCCGGAGGGGCAAAACAATCCTGGATTCCAATCCCACCCCATGATCTAAGGCAAGTTGCTTTCCCCTGTGCCTGAGGTTGCCCACTGCACATGGAGAGCACATCTTTTTCTCTCTTGCTTGCTGCAGAGTGCTATTTTGCTGAGAAACTGGGATGGGGATTTAGGAAAATGTTTCCTAAAGGGGAGAAACAGCTTTTCCTCTGCTGACCATTGTCTTATCTCGATGTGACTTCTAAAATGTGGCAACCGATCATGAAAGGAAAGAGCCTGGGATAAGCTTAAATACTAAGGATACAAAACGGAACTGTGAAGTCGGCCAACACTGGAGTTGCCCCATGTCTGGATTAACCACTATGCAAGAAGATAGCATTTGTCTGTTGTTTAAACCATTTGGGGTAGGGGGAAGGTGCCCTATTTCTTCCTGTTGAAAGCATTCTGCTGTGTGAACCATTAGCATACCATTCTAATCGGTAAACGTTGAAGCTTTTCTTCCCTGCTTTATTAAACGGAGGTCGTGATGACTCTGTCACTGAGTTGTTACAAGAACTTAAAGAGATGATGCTTACAAATTATTTAGCGTGGTCCATAGATAATAGGTAGTTTCACTCTAGTGTCCTTCTTTGAAATCCCCCTGCCTTCTAGACAATATAGAAGTGCAACCAGATGTTAAATTGGAAATTACATTTAAGACACCAATAGATATATATTCCAAGATAAGGTAACAGGCCAAGATGCAAAATTTCAATGATTTTAGGTTTGCTTTTGCTTTAAAACAGATCCATCACTCTTGAACCCCTTGCCTACATCTATAATAAAAGGCTGGAGGAAGGAATGTTCAGGAACGTTCCCCTGGAGAAAGCTGTGATGTGAACCATCCTGCCTACCTTAGACCATAAACATCCCCCACGGGAGAAACAGTCTCCTTCCATCTCAGGTCGGGAGAGGAACTTAAAGGAAGCCAGTCAGGACCCTAAACACATGTGGCCTACAGTAGACAGTAGGGTGGGGGGAGACAGAATTGACAGGTCTGGGAAATATAAGTGGTGAGGCAAGAATGGCTGGCTGATGCTGTTAAATAAGCTGAAGACAGCTTATATTGGGCTTGACCTCCTTTGGGGCAAGTATCTCCAGCGAACATGACGTGGGCCATCCATGAAAAGGAACATCCAACAGGGCCACCAGGCAGGGTATCTGGCCTCGGCAAGCTGAAGTTGAAATACTGCTATATTCCTTCCTAGAGGCTGAGGAAGGAGAAAGTGACAAGCTGTTAAAGTGTAAATCATCCATGTCTGGAGAACTGGGGTCCCCCAGTGATTCGGGGGAAGGGTGTCCAGAGAGCCCACAAAGGCAGCTGTGAAAGAGGAGGCTATGTGAGCCCCTGCCAGCCCCAGGGAGCCCAGGGTTGCCCCAGCACAGCCCCACGAGAACTGCCCACCTCCCCTCCACCCTCTGGCCAAGCCCTCCATGCCACCAGCATCTTGCAGCCTCAAGTGGGAGGGAACACTCCTTCCAGAGAGGATGCAGCCTTTCACTATTGCACAGTTTTGGCATTTTAATGACCGAGTTGAGAGTACTTAGCGACATAATGAAACTCCAGGGCTTTTAATTTCTGGGGGCCTACCCAAGTTTTTACCTAGGAGGGTGAAAGAAAACTACCACATTGAATGGGCTGAAAGGGAAAATAAAAATCAAACATACAGTTGCTTGTCATGTTTATACCCCATGAGTTCAGCTCTTTCAATGCACTGATTATACAATTTCCTATTATACACTCATTATGTGCTCTGTGCTAAGATAAGTGTTTCAGAGATGACTAAAATCAGACACAATCACCACTTTACTAAATTGTCTGTTGCTGGGGTACAGAGAATGGCTCATATCTATTATTGAATCCATTATAACTGTTAGCATAAGGACATCTTTCCAAAACTTTACGAAGTATTGATGGAGACAGACATGGCCATCATAAAATAATCAGAAGAGCTGAGTTCTGGTTAAAGTTTTGCTGCCGAAAAGCAGTGAGACATGGCCTATTCACCTTTCATTTTGATGCTCCTTCAGCATATCTGTAAATTGATAAATTGAGAGGGAACGAGCTGCATATGCTTTTCAATACTTTCTAGGTTTAAAATTCCATAATTCTATGGCAGCGTTATTCATAATAACAAAAATTGGAAGCACCCCAAATGTCCAGTAAGTGAAGAAGGATAAATAAAAGTGGTGTTCCCATACAATGGGACATTACTGGCCATAAAAGGGAATGAAGTGCTGATATATGCTAGCACGGATGAACCTCGAAAACCATATGTTAAGTGAGAGAAGCCAGACCTGAAAGACCACATACTGTATATTTCCATTCCTATGACAGTCTGGAAGAGAGAAACCTATAGACACAGAAAGTGGGTTAGTGGAAGAGGTGGGAGGAGAGGCGATAGGGAAGCAGAGTTCCTGGTAAGCTAGAGAGTTTTCTGAGATGTGATGAAAATGTCCAAAAATTCACTGTGGTGATGGTTGTATACCTCTGTGAATATACTAAAAATTGCTTAGTTTACACCTTAAATCAGTGAATTGAGTGGCATGTGAATTATATTCCAATAACACTATTATGGTTTGTACATCTGTGACTTTTGTGTATAAGAGGAAAAAAGTCGGAGGACACACATTGAGTTAAATGGAGTGACAGTTCAGAAGAAGTGAATGTAATAAACTCGTTTTTTAGTAACATTACCCCATTAAAAGAGAGGATATATTTGCTCAGAGTTTTATTTGTTACATTTCTGTAATATAGCTAATCAGGATTTTTGTGTGATTTATTATAGGAGGAAAGAAAAAAAATGTTAGGCTCAGAAGACTAATTTTACCCAGATGTTCCCCTTTGAAAGTAAAATTGTTCTCAAGATTGATGGTGTACATCATTGATGGGTGAGGTAATTCTCAAAATTAGTTTTTTAGGTTTCTTTTTTTAGTTTTTTTCTAAATGAAAATAACTTCATCATAATCTTATCTAAGGAGAAAGGAAACAGACACATACTTTAAATCCCTACCATGCATGCACTCGGCTCTTCCAACTGAATTTACAAAAATCATCAGACTTACTCCTTACAGCCGCCCTTAATGAAGGTAGAGTTATCCCAACATCACAAAAGAATAAACTGATGCCTAGAAAAGGTACATTATTTGTACAAAAGTACACAATGGTACTCAGTAGGTGTGGATTTAATTCTAAATCATTCAACTTTGAAAGAAAGAACAAAACTGACTTGAGTTTCGACTATTTCCATCTTCATCTCTGCGATGACTATCAGAAGAGCCTGTTAGATTCAGTATAAACTCACCAGCCTAGCACTGAACGTCTTTGCTAATCTGGCCCTATTTTCTACTATCTCTTCTTCACAAAATCTCAAACATAGAGTTCATCCTGGAATTTCCTTTTCACTTAAATAAATTCTAGTTTTCTTAGTGGAAGGTCCCAGCTTGACATTATGCTGGTATTTTATCTGAATATGTTCTGTAGCTGATGAGTAAGACCTTCAGGGATTAATTTTCATGACTACGTGGGGCTGGAAAAGATGCTGCAGGTGGTCTGAGACAACATTTGGGCTGGTACTGAGCTCTGTGAAGAGAGGACTCTGGGAAGAAGCAATCAACAGCTCTCTTCCTGAGAGAACACAGCACACCCAGACCAACAATACATTGTTAAATGGAATAGGGGAGAGGCATGCTCTTCTCATAGCACAGAATACAGCATGGGCTGGAACTCGGCAACAGTTTCATCAGAGAGGTTGGCATTTGGAACCCCAGAAACCCCGTCTGATGATACAAGCATGAATGTCCTCACACAGAACCAGAACGTCACTGGAAGTGATGAGCGACCTCCTCTAAGCGACCTCACAGGTAACCAACATCAGCAAGAAGCAGGAAGAATTGGGTACCACAGAGACTGCATGTGAAACAGGCTATTGCTTCATAGAAATATGTGGATGAGCTTCTGCAAGGGACTGAAATTCCTATAAATTGACAAGACACAAGTCAGCCAAATTGAATTTATTACTGCTATTGTGACTTGGTAGCATGCCTGGACTACAAATGATGAGAAAACTGAATTGTGAGTTGAATTCTATCCCCTCATCCGGATGTATCTGGCACTTTACTCCACATTTATCTCTTCTCTGCCTTTACTGTTCTCGTTCTTTCGTACAACTTTTTAAAGATAAATGTAAGTTCATCAGGGCTAGAAGTCATGCATGTTGCTTGCTCAAAATGCCTGGCTTCAGGATTATTTACTCCAACCTCTTCAGGTTGTGGTCACAGCTCATAGAAATTGAGACACTGGCCCAAGTCCCATCATATAGCTAAAGTCAGCTGGAACACCCGGATGGTGTGTGCGCTCTCCTAATTATGAATATTTGTTTTCATTATTCCACATTCTCTACCTGTTAATTCACCGTTCTTCCTGCCCATATTTAACAGGAAGTGCCGTGCAGCAAAATGACCACAAAACAGTCTAATGGAAAAGGAAAAGGAATTAACACTGGTTAGGTATCAACTATGTATAAAGGTACTACGTACCGGTAATTTTCCCATCTCACTTGCTGAGTCTTTATAACAACTTGTGGTGTAGATGTTAATATCATCATTTTATGTATCCAGGTCTGTCAGGTTAAAATTCCTTGCTAAAGAAGCATACCACGGGTCTTTGAATAAGCAGAAGGCACTACAAACATAAAACTTTCCTGTGTCCAAGCTTCAAAGATTTGGAGATATCATCAAAGAAGTTCAAGTAGCAAAAATCTGTCCAGCATCCCCCTAAAGTGCATATTTCCCAGAGTAAACCCAGGGGCTGTTAAGATTTGACTGGAGATTATGCCAAGAGATTGGGATGAACTCAAAAAAACAGTGTGAAGAATTCTTGAACTTCTTTCAAATGTGTACAGTTTCTGTATTCACAAGGGAGTAGCTTTGATCTAACAATCAGATAACCCAGGAAATAATTTGGAATTCTTCTAAACCTCTATACCGTCTCGGGGCAGGACACAAGGGCATGTTTATTATTCTGATTCACATGACAAGAGCAGCGTGGGCTCCAGGCCCTATTCAGCTCTTCGGTGTTACATTTGACCAGGGCAGGAAGTAGGCAAAGTTTAACAAAGTAAGCAAACTGGTTTGCAGTATAAATTGTGGGTAATGAGACTAACTGCGGGAATTCTGAACTTTGGGGCTGAGCTGAGCGGTTTCCATAGAAGCTATGTCCAAAAAGGAGGCAAAGAGCATGAGTCATATGAAATGTTCCTGTCCAGGTCTTAGAGGCCAAATTTGGTCATTGGGAGACCTTTAAAGAATAGAGCCACTCTGTCTTACTAATCGCACTCAAAGGATAAAGTGTTCCTTAGTAAGCACAGCTCTTGCCGTGAGTACTCCGCCAAGGAGACACATTCATTCATCTGTGGGCAACCGCTCGCACAAGACGACTCCCTGCAGAGAGGGTGTGCTTCGGGGCTACGGACAACGTCAGAGCCGTACTGTGTGAGCCTTTTGTACACAGTGACTGACTGGGGTCAGGACCACAGGGCTTGGGGCCACCCCACAGTTTTGGGGTAGGGTCAGCATTGCTGCACCAGCCAGATTCACTTCTACTAGATCAGAGTAAGGAAGATAATTTAAGAGAGCTTCTTAAAAGAAAGTCTGAGGCTTACAAAGAGTCCCTCTGCCAATCATGTCCCCACCACCCCTATTCTACACCTGCCACCAACCATTACCAAAGCTGCCTTCCGCCTTCAGGCCCTGCTGACCCTTCTGTTCTATCCGCTGGGCTTTGGGCCCAGCCTTTCTCTTTCTGGCAGATTCTTTTCCCATTCTGCATGTCTGGCCACTTCTTCTATGCTTTTTATCTTTTCCATGTAATTGATCAAGGCTTCTCTTAATGTTCTTTGCTACTGCATTTCCCTTACCTTCTCCATACCCACCCTTGCTTCTGATCCTATCTACTTCCCAGACAGTAACCACAGTGAATTATGTGGTTTTAAAAAACATGGGTCCATTTTATCATCCTTCTTTTTCAAAATCCTTCGCTGACTTTGCATTGCTCCAAGAGCAGAGTCCAAATTTCATGAGCTCCATCCCAGACACCAGGCTTGGCTTCTGCTCCTCCAGGCCGCCGAGGGATTTCTCTTCCTCAAGAGGCTTCTCTCTTTTCCTGCCATCTTCACCTGCCTGAGACATCCTTGGGATTTCACTTTAAAACTCCCTTTCTCAGTAAGAACCAGGGTAAATTAAGTCTTCCCTGATATTATTTCTCATAGCATACTGCATTTCAGACCCATTGCCATATTCTGAAATGAAATTTTTTATATCCATAACTAATATTTATTTCTGCAAGACCAACTTTAGATCCATGGCCTGGCACAGTACCTGGCTAATATACACTAGTGTGTAGGAACTACATACATATTACTTAAATTGAATTTGATTAATCTCATTTAGGAGGTGTAGGAAAGTGGAGCATTTACAGCCCCAGGTACTGCTTGTTCTCACATCAGGATGACAAAAATACACCCCGCAAAAGAATTCCCTTATCTCACAACATTTGGAATCTGTTGAATCACAGAGTAGGCTATTTAGGGAAGAGGCATGATGAAAGATCTTTATATCTTATGCACAGAGGAAAGGGCCACGCTTGCTCCGGCTGACACTGGTGTTGAATCATTTCCTGTTGGCGTGGTAATGCCTTGAATGCAGCCCCACCCTTGCGCCGGAGGCTCAGGTCTGAGTGGCTGGTGTGGCTCCATGATGTCAGCGCTGTGCTGCGGGGAGAACTTCCCTGATCCGAGGCTTCTCAGGGAAGCACTGGGAGTGGGAACTGGTGAATCAGTTCCAGACTGACTTAAACAGTGTGCTAAAGAGAGGCTCTCTGAAAACAATTTGCATGGTGATAAACAGCCTTTCCCTCCCACCCCCGAGAGCAATGGTAAAATGACAGAACAAGTTCGTTCAGCGGCCATTGTAATCACACTAAAAGATGACAAGTGAAGTATTTGGGACCTGAAATGTTGACTGTGCCTGCTCCAATGTCTTTGAGTTTAAATCAGGATGAAGGAGTTGGAGCAGAAGGGAGACGACAAATACACATTCGCCTATCTATTGAGGAATGGGCCCTAAAATAGGGAGATTGTCTCCATTATCCGAGTAAGGAAAATGAAGCTGCGAGGTTAGGTGACTTGCTCAGTGTCACAGAGGTAGCGAGTGACAGTGCCAGGTTGGGAACAGAGCGCAGGATTGTTCCGGGTCCAGTTTTGCTCTGAGCGCAGTGTCCTCCAGCTTCCATTCAACCAAAAGAAGCCGTTTATTTACATATGCAGTATAATCAGAATCTTGAGAAGTAATGTGGAAATGTTGTCCTTTCCTAAATACTAAGTCAGAACAATTGGCATAAAGCGTGCCACTCTCTTTACTGGATAACAGGTTTTAGCGTAAATCATGTGAAATTGACATTTCTGTAACTCAAAAGCCGTGGCATGTTGGCAATTCCAAATTGCATGTGTCTTTGAATTGTCTGTCTCTCCTAACACCACATTTTATTCCCTATTTTTAGCACTTAACGCATAACCAATTGCATAGTAGAGACCCGTAAATGTTTATTGGAGGAATTAAGTGATGCAGACAGCCTTGCACGTTAGACTTTCTACACAGAGACAAAACATTTTCATGTAAGAGACGGTAGCTTTTTAAGGACTCTTGGTGCAGAGGAAAGTACGTGGATTTTGGAGTCAGGAAGACACGTCAGATTTTCACCCTCAGGGCTCACTCACCACGTGGGACCTGGGCGTTACTTATCCCCCTGGTCCTGCGTGCTCTCATTTGTAGAGTGGAAAAGACGACAGACACTTGCAAGGATGGCTCTAAGACATGAACAAGATTCCATTTCTACCAAGCCAATCGCACAGTAGGCACGCAGCAAATGTTATTCCCTACTGTTTACCCCTCCTCTTAAATCACCATTTAAAAATAATTGTTACTCCTTACTTCCTTAGAGGGAAACACCAGTCCTTAAAAGTTAATTGTTTGCAACACTGGCTTCAGCTAAGTCACAGGGGCTCTAATGTTTCATAGGCATGGAAACGGGGGAATCATTTCCAAAATCATCATTCGAATAAAAATGTATAAGGCAGCAATATTTCCCTAGTATGAGCTGCATGAATGCCTGAATATCCTATACAGCATCGTAATGCCAACAAACTCAAGAAAATAAAGTTCCAGTTGCTTTTCCTTTGTGGGGGAGGTACCTTTGTAATAAGAAATTCTATTTTAATACTGTAAAACAGTAAACTTCCTGTGTTCTAAGTTCATTATCATTGCTCCGCCCCGTGAAGATAATGGTCAGCAAAACAAAGCTATTTTGGTACCAAGTAAGGCTACAAAATCTTCCTCATCAGCAAAATTAAGGGGAGAGGCAAGGAAAAACGCTTTTCTGTTTGTAATTAAGTGGGTCTCTTTTGATATTCAATAGTAAAAAAAAACAAAGCCTCTTGTTGATCTAAAGCAATTTGGTATTTTAGGGAAAAAGATAATGCACATGGAAAAATGTCTTAGATTTTGTTTGCAGCTATGTATGAAGATACACTTGGGGAAAAAAATTTAATGTGTATTCACTATAAGGGAAGATTCTCAGATTATTTCTGGTCCTTCTTTTCTTGAGTGGAAATGCCCAGAATACTGTATGTTTTTACTTTATTTCAGAAGAATGAAGATCTTAACATTTCTTTAATTAATTCATTCTCTAGGAGTTTAACACTGATTATTCACAGAACTGAAATTCAATACCTCCTCTCTTCATTCATTTAACATTTAACAAATATTCAGTGATTATTTACTATGTGCAAGGCACAGGCCTAAGCTCTGTGGACCCCCTAGCAAGACAAGAAGTGGCTTGCCTCTATTGTGCTTATATTCTAGGTGACTGTTCCCTCCCTGATAATCGTTGTCCTTGTTTTATTATAACTGATGGTGACACGCTAGTAAAATGATCTGGTTTCTCCCTGTATTCTGCCTACATTGAATAGGGTATGCGCACAAACGTATACCCACATTTATTCCATATGCAATCGTATTTAAAGTTTTATTCAAATTCAGCTGAGCTAATATTAAATTAAGGCCCAATTCTGTAGCAGACGCCATGCTGGAGTTTGGATGAATTAGATCAAGTCTGGATCTCAAGGAGCTAACATCTGGGGAAAATTGGGGGGAAAGACTTGGAAAGAAATACCTGTCAGGGAGTGCAGACTAACAAGATGCATAACCCTGAGGTGTAGGAACTACCTCCCCAGAGCACACATTTGGCTTAGCCCATAACAAATGTGAAGGATTTGAATTAGTGGGAGGGAGGGGTTTCTCAGAGAGGCAACAGTAATCTTGCTACCTTAACCTGGGTTTGCAGACCAGCCGCACTGGCATCTTCTGGGAGTTTTTTTCTCTTATATATATTATTAAAGTATCATTGATATACAATCTTATGATGGTTTCACAAGAAAAACAATGTGATTACTACATTCACCCTTATTATCAAGCCCCCCCATACCCCATTGCAGTCACTGTCCATCAGTGTAGTAAAATGCCACAGAGTCCCTATTTGTCTTCTCTGAGCTACACTATCTTCCCTGTGACCATGTGCACTAATCACGATACCCCACAACCCCCTTCTCCCTCCCTCCCCACCCACCCTTCCACACCCCTCCCCTTTGGTAACCACTAGTCCCTTCTTAGAGTCTGTGAGTCTGCTGCTATTTTCTTCTTTCAGTTTTGCTTCATTATTATACCCCACAAATGAGGGAAATCATTTGGTATTTGTCTTTCTCTGCCTGACTTATTTCACTGAGCATAATATACTCCAGCTCCATCCATGTTGTTGCAAATAGTAGGATTTGTTTCTTTCTTATGGCTGAATAGTATTCCATTGTGTATATGTACCACATCTTCTTTATCCATTCATCTACTGATGGACACTTAGATTGCTTCCATATCTTGGCTATTGTAAATAGTGCTGAAATAAACATAGGGGTGCAGATGTCTTTTTGAATCTGAGAACTTGTTTTCTTAGGGTAAATTCCAAGGAGTGGGATTCCTGGGTCAAATGATATTTCTATTTTTAGTTTTTTGAGGAACCTCCATACTGCTTTCCACATGGATGAACTAGTTTACATTCCCACCAGCAGTATAGGAGGGTTCCCCTTTCTCCACATCCTTGCCAGCATTTGTTGTTCCTAGTCTTTTCGATGTTGGTTTGGGGAGCTTTTTGGTAATGCAGAACCTGTGGTAATGCTACAGACCCCCTGAGCCTCCTGCATTTTAACAAGATTGCTAGGTGATCTGTATGCACGTAAGAGTGTGAGAAGCACTGGGCTAGAGCACAGAGAAGGATGTGAGCCTATACAAAGACAGGAACTTCGGCCAACGTGCGTGGACCCCAGAGTAGGGTGTGAACTCTGAAGGGTGCAGGGGCTACACAGCATGGGAAAAGGGTCAGTGGAATCAGACTGCGATCCTCCATCAAACTGCAACATCAGCAAATTCTAGGCAATCAGTATTTCCCTACGCAGAAATAACCATGTCCTCTGCTGAGTTATGGCTATCCTGTGATTTTCTTTTGTTGTATTTACCACCCTATGGTATAATTATTTGTTTATGTGCCTGCCTCCTGCCCTTCTCCAACCCCACCGCTCCTATTTTAAAGCAGAATCTATTGAACTTCGCAGCTCCTGGACCAAGTATTCAGAAATGATCACACCGAACCACCAAAGTTCTAGCTATGCAATCATTGAGAGCGAGACCTCCAAGCATTCCCATATGACTTACAATTCAATACTGTAGCCAGACAAAACTGTCAATCATAAATCGATCAATGAATTTATTCAATAATTACATACTGAATGCCAGGAATTTCCAACCTTCTGTTTCTAGTGTCTGAGCATTTTCCCTTCCCACTGCCTCTCAGCACCCTCAGCCCCTAAATCCATTTGGTGCTCTGAACAAAGCATTTGGCTATTGATTACATTACGCTCAACAAACTGCAGATTGAGCCCCTGCTCAATAGGAAATAAGAGTTTCCACTGACATAAAAAGTTTACAGCATTAATGGCAGGACGTGCCTCTGCCCATTGCGGGTGGAGACAATGGCTAGCCGTGCTCAGTATGAGTTAACGGCTCACAAAAAGCTTCCTAAGAAATGAATTCCATTTGGATGAGGAAGAAGAGCATTTACAGAAACAGCCATGAGGGTGAGGGCCTCCCAGGAGACAGCAGCCGTGAAGACACAAGGGTGGGAGTGGGTGGTGAGAGGGATGCATCATAACAAGTCACTGGTGGTAATTGATCTGGCCTGTAATGGAGGTTGAATAAATTAATATTGATTGGTTGTGTCCATGTGAAGGGGATGATGTAGATACCTTGGGAGAGAACATTTCATAAAGTGTTTTGTTTCAGGCTAAGGAAGTTGGACTTGATACCGAAGGCAGTGGGCAGACTGTAAATGTTTTGAGCAGGGAGGATCTGTATGTAGAAAGCTACATCTAGCTATAATGTAAAGGCCACATTGAGGGGCAGCAGCTGGAGGCAATGAGCTCTGTCACAGCGACAGCATTCTGGTACAAGCTGACTGAGGTCCAGGAAATGCCACTGGGGGAAATGACTGATTATGAAAATGACACTGAGGGTCTGGCCAGTCCTTCTCTAAGTCCTGTTGATAGCTCCTCACAAATTATCTCTAGTATCTGAAGGTTTCTTTCCATCTCTGCTCCCATGGACTCTAATCTGGACAACTATAGCCACTAAAAGACATACAGTTTTATACATGTTACCCACTGGCCCTTTCCACAAAACGCTGCCAGACTGACTTTCTAAAAATGTTCTACTTGCATTTTAACACAATGTAAACTCTGTGCTGGCTCCAGGTGATTCAGCCCTGCTTCTGTCTCCATTTCCAGGACAAGCCACCCTTTCCCCTACTCTTTGCATTCCAGCAACACCAACTTGTTCTCATTTTCTTGGACAAGCTATCCTTTTCCCAACAGAGAATCTTGTCACAAATTAGTCTCATTCTTTGAAATTCTCTCTTCTACATGATTTGTCAAAATAACTTCTACTCACCTGTACTTTGTGGCATATATTACAAGTGAGCCCCTTCATCACAGTTTAGGCGTATGATCAGCAGTATTTTGAAAGTCCCTAAAAATAATTAGGAAATTAAAAAATGCTAACATTTCAAGAAAGGGGACTATTCATGTTTTGCTACAAAAATCCATATCATATTTTTAAAGTTTTATTTTTTTATTGTAGTAAAATATACCTAATATAGATTTTTACCATTTTAACCATTTTTAAGTGTCTAGTTCACCGGCATAAAGTATAGTCATATTGTGGAGAACCATCGCCCTCATCTATCTCCAAAACTTCATCTTCCAAAACTGAAAGTTTGTGCCCATTAAAAAATAACTCCCCATTCCTCCCAGCCCCAATGTCTGTGAATGTGACAACTCTAGGCACCTCCTATAAGTGGAATCATACAGTATGTATCTTTTTGTGACTGGCTTACTTCACTTAACACAATGTCCTCAAGGTTCATCCATGTTGCAGAAGGTATCAGAATTCCCTTCTTTTTTTTAAGGCTGAATAATATTCCACTGCATGAATTGAGCACATTTTGTTTATTCCCCCACCTGTACTTTGGGGTGTTTCTACCTTTTTGTTCTTGTGGATAATACTAACAAACATGGGTGTACGAATACTTTAGTTAAAGTGCCTGCTTTCAGTTCTCTTTGATACACACCTAGAAATGGAATTTCCAAATCATGTGGTAATTCTATGCTTCAGTTTCAGAGGAACTGCTCTACTGTTTCCCACAGCAGCTGCACCATTTGACATGCCTATCAGCAGTGCACAAGGGTTCCAACTTCTCCACATCCTTGCCAGTATTTGTTCTTTTCTTTTTTTTTTTTTAACTTATGGTAGCCATCCCAACAGGTGTGAATGATGTCCATATCACATTTATAACACAGCAATGAATTTAGGAAGAAGGGACATAATCTTATTTATTCTCAATCCCTTATTATCAAGAAGGCTGTCACCCAGATGGTGAAGTGGCTGCCCCCATGGCACCCATCAGAATGGGGCTTGCCAGCTCTCCTGATTATCAAGGTCTTGTGGAGCCGCTGGGACGCTGAATACAAGAGTGGAAAATAAAAACTATTAAGCCTCGGAGTAAGGGCTACAGTAGGGTTGAAATCAAATCATCAGATCAAAGCATCAGAGCACTGTGAGTCTGAGGTCGAATGCTCATTCTGTACGTGCCTGCGTTCCTCAGAGGTTAGAGCCGCATTGGAAGAGCCGGTGGTCCTCCCAGAACTTCATCTTCCTCATCTGTAAAATGGGGATGATAAAACTTGCCTGCCTTGCAAAGACATTGAAAAAAATGACATGAAATTATTCGGCAGCCTATATACTTCCTGGCACTACATAGGTACAGATTAGGAGCTAGAGCCAGCCTTGCTCATTTGACTTGCTTTCAGAAGCAACAGGGTCTAAAACTGCCTTCGCCTTAGTTCTATTGTGGTCATTTTTTTCCAGTTTTGGGCGGGTTCTAACAGAAGGTCAAAGGAACAACAGCAGCAGATGGCCTTCCTGACGCGTGTTCCAAAGGAGTCCGTGTGTGTCTTAGGGGTGACGGCTCCACCCATCCCGCGGCGCAGAGGCTCAAGGGCAGGTCCCCCAACATTGTGCATGTCCCCTTCCTGAGCACTCTCTGGTGCAGACTCCAAGTCTGACGGGGAAAATGTGCTGTGGTCATCACACAGGGAGAACGCAGCTGCTCCAAGGTGGAGTCTATGGCCAAGGCTCTCCTGGTAACAAAAAGAGGAAAAGGTCTATCAAAGCATTTCCTGCCAGCTGGAGCCATGTGCTTCCATTAATTCTTTACCCTGAGTCAGTCTGTCTCCCTCAAGCTAATGCCTCTCAATATCCACTATCCCAGAGAACAGAACAGGCACTTTCAGCAGTTAATTTTACACCCTTTCCAAGCAGTGTGGTTTGTAATGAGGGAAGCTAACACCGATGTTCAGTGATATGAGCTTATATATCCCATAAGGAAGGAACGAGTGTGGTCAGGGTATGATTTTCAGAATTCTGCTTACACTGCCAATGGCTCTGGCACTTGACTGGCACATGGGGATAATAGTGACATCTCTGCCTTTCCAGCCACAGCAAGGAATCTATAGAAAACAACAGTGAATATGCTCTGAGTTATGACATTGGTGAGAGTCACAGTTTTTGGAAGAAATTAACTAGTCAGGGGATCAGTGACAGAGTATTCCTAAATGGACGTCTGAGTTTGATGAACCACATTAACTAGGTATGGGAGTAAATGAAACAGTATTGCTCAATAAGTGACTGAGTTTTGTGAACTAATCTGGAGTTGATCTTGGGGAACCGGGCCTGGGATTAATAAGGTCAAGTGGAGTTTCTTATACTGTACCTCTGTTCCAGAAAGGGTAATGCTACAAAGCATGGTGAGTACAAATAGGAGAGATGGAAAGGCAGAATTTGACAAATGCTTATCCAGCCACTCAGGGGGACGGCCCCTAAGTGCTCATATGCTAGATAGCAAAAAAATAGTGGCAGATAATCAAGATGCCCTGGTCCACAGCCTGTCACTCGCCAGACACACGAGTGAGGCCACCCTACATTACGTTACCTAACCACCAGGCAGCCTGCCAGCTGACCACAGATGTATAAGAGAACCCAACAGAGAGCAGGTGATTCGGCACAGGCCAGAAGGACACCCAGCTGCCACACACAATCATGAGCAACAGAGCAGTTGTCAATTTGAGTCACTAAGTATTGGGAGGGTTTGTCCTGCAGTGAAAGCTCCGTGTTGTCATGGCCAGTGGATGAAAGGGCTCCACTGTGAGGCTGGTTCTTCCACTCTTACCAAAGATAGGATGCAATCCTCCTCAAGACACTGCCTCTCCTTTGCTTCCAATTACAGTTGCCTTCCTGCTTGGCAATTAAATTTCTCCTGTAAATGCACACATCGGTGGTCCTTGTTTACACTGAGGACTGGGAGTTTGACTAGGGTGAGCGCATCTTTCTTAGTCTCTCAGCCTTGGTGCCACAATATCAAGGTTCTGGTCTTTCTTAGCTGAGAAGCAGAGTCTGGAGCAACAACATATCCAGCGTGTGTCTGTCCTGCTCAAGCAATCAGCTCTGTCTCATTTGTCGAGAGTGTTTACAAACCTATCTGACAGCAACATGGAGTTTTTAAAAATAGAAAGACAAAAACCAATCGGTTTCGTATATGAGTTTCGTAGTAATTAGCAAAAGCTCTAACAGAATAGAGGCTCCCTAAAATAGGTAGGAAATATAACCAATGGGATAATAGATCGCAGTCTTGCCATCTTTCAAGGATGGTGGAGAATCCATGTGCCAAACCAGATACTTGTGGAAGAAGCACATACCCCTTAGATTCCATAAAAAAGGAGAAGTTGTAGATATCTTCGATATCCAAATGTACATAGAATAAAAAGGTAATACTAGTTCATGTCTAGTCAGTGTGACCATGACCAACTCAAAGTTAAAAGCCAGACACTCAGTTGTTATTTTACCTGCATTTTATCCCACACTTGGGATATACCACTATTTATTTCATTAACTGATTGTTCAATGTCACATTAACATGATTTTAATCACTAAATGAGATACATTTAGTGTTGTTTTTTTCCAGTTGAAATCAGACAGTAGCCCATATGGCATCTGGTTATAAAAACAAGTTACAAGGTTTATTCCACAAAGTTCTCATACTTTTCAAGCACAGTAAGGAACCCTCTGAACCTGTTCCATTCATGTGGAATTCTTGCTACATAGGGCAAGGTACTTTCGTGATCAGCAGTCTTTTTACAGCTCACATACCCCTTGGAGTTCTCAGTGTCACTCTCCCCCTTCACATTCTCTTAAATAAAATGCCAAAGTTGTGGCAGTGACCTTCTGAAGCTGGAAAGAGGCTAGGAGAAAACAATACTTTTCAGTCTTAGACCCATAACCAGAGATGCAAAACTTAGGTTGAAAATAACAGAACTTAGGTTGAAAATCACAGACACTCAGAGAACTTGTTTATTTGCACTGAACATTTTGAAGCGGTTCATGTGTAAGGAAAAGCAGAGTGCTTTGCAGAAACGCACCATGGCAGACTCTGCACATGAGCTGTGCTTCATCCAACAGTTCAGTTACTCAGCACTAATTGGCCACTGCTGACTGCCTTCTCAGAGGTGAGGAGACAATAAAGGATGTAATATGGTGATTTTAGTGATTAATAAGTGGATACATCAAAGAAATACCTCATGTTTACGTGAAGCGTGTATGTTCATAGTCAACAGACACTCATTAAGTACTTACGCAATAGCGGGCTCTGTGCTAGAAGCTTTCTGATGTTCAACTGTAAGCAAAGCACCAGCCCTGTCCCCGCGGATCTTACCCTTATAGGTATCTAACTTCCTACCATTTTCACATACGTTCCCTTATACTTACAACAATCAAATGAATCAAGTCTGGAGGTGTTATGAACTGAATCATGTGCCTCTCCATATTCATATGTTAAAATCCTAAGCCCCAGGACCTCAGAAAGTGACCATATTTGGAGATAGAGCCTCCAAAGTGGTAATTAAGGGAAAATAAGCTCACTAGGGTGGGTCCTATTCCAATATGACTGGTGTCCTAATAAGAAGAGATTTAGACACAGAGAGGCAAGACCATGGGGTGACACAGAGAAAGGATGGCCATCCGCAGGCAAGGAGAAGAAGCCTTAGGAGAAACCAACCCTACCAACACCCTGAACTTCAACTTGCAGCTTCTAAAACTGTCAGGAACTACATGTCTGTAGTTTAAGCCATCCACTCTGTGGTACTTTGTTAAGGCAGCCCTGGCTAACTAATACAGGAGGTATTACTATCTTTATTTTACAGATGAAAAAGGTACAGAGACATTAAATAATTTATTCAAAATGTGCACATAACTCATAAATGGCTGAGGCAGTATTAGAACTCAGTGCTTCTAACACCCTGCACACGGCTCTGCTTATCTATCTGCTGTCCACCACCGTGCACATCATGCCATCCTGCTATCTATGAGCCAACACAGCCAACTTCAGATGCCCCCTTACCCTGGCTTTCAATCTTACGGTTCTTCTGTCACTCTCCCCTTAATATTACAACCACATTATCTCAGTGGAAGATACTTGCTATTAGCAAGAATGTGTTTTATTAAGGGCTAGTATATGAAGTTATGTAAGTGATTATTAGTGATGGGTGATAAGCCTTCCTTTTTAAAAGGCTAACTTTAAAAGAATGACTTGCCTGGATGAAGAAATGAATTCTCTAGGAGAGTAGGCAAGTGGTAAACATATTTAGGGCAAAGAAAGGCCTTCTACCCAATGAAAACTGTCAAAAAGGCCTTCTATCTACTATATGCCTTATGGGAATTTAGCTAATTGTAAGCAGGTAAGACTTCTCAGAACAGATAGAATTTATGAGCAAAATCAAAATAATGGTATCGTTTGGATGAGAATAATAGCAATAACATATTCCAGGATAAGGTCCTAGTCATATCTTGGGTCTTGCAAATTTGTGTAGTTGCACATTAGAGGCCTGCAATGTGCCTGGGGAGACATGGTTGAATTAAAATGAGTCACATCCTGACATTGCACTGGTGACTCTGATCTAGGTCAGTGGTTCTCACTCTGACTCTGCAGTAAATTCACCTGGGGAGTGGTTTAAGAACAGAAATAGCAGGTGACCAGCCCCAGAAATTCTGCATCATTAAATCCACCTGCTGGACTTTAAAATGTTCCCCCAGGAGATTCTGATAACAGTCAGTTTGCAAACAACAGTGTGGCCAGAAATACTCAGTGAGGAAAGATGCTCTGAGAAATAGTCCTTCAGATCCTATGGCTCCCATGACTCTGGCATCAGTAGGATTCCTCCAAATCTCTCAGGTGATGAAACTCAGGCATAAATAATAAACATGGACAAAATACAGGAGACTAAGAAGAAAAGGTAGTGGTAGGAAACAGAAGCTTTTCTCCTAGTAAAACCAAGGGAGACCGTATCAGGTTGACATTCAAGGAAAAGAAGTCCCGCCGAAGTCATAGAAGCATTAATCCATAATTTGTAAAATTCGATTATTATAATTCTAGAGAAATTATACTCTCCGCAGGGTACATCCTTTTGAGGGAGTATCTCAATGGGTGACAGGATTCATATGGTAAGGAAAGCTCTGACTCATGCGATAAAATCAAATCCATTTTGAGTCTTATATTAAGGAGGGCCATCAACAGAAGATTCAACTGTAACATAGGAAATCTTTCCCTACATCCGATGTTCTTCAGTGAACTGTGAAACTTTGTACAAATACTCATTACTGGGCCCAGTGCCAAGAGAATTTGGGATGAGGGATCTGAATTTTTAAACTTCTACAGTTGATTATGATTCTCATCCACAGTGGACATGGTCTCAGTGACCCTCTCATTGCAGAGGGAGTAAAAAATACTAACAGATGGCCTTGGGTTGGACACCTGTCAGCCAGAAAAGAAGCAGGCTGTTAAGAACATCCATGGATGTACAGAAAGTTATCTTCCTCACAATCTGCCTTCAGCAACCATTACTAATGGTCAAAACTTTTAAATTAGGCTTTTGTTTTATCGAAGAGAAATCCGTACGAGGTAGGGAATACCATCCTATCCAGAAAGTGCTATCATGTAAGGGGTACAATGAGGATTCCCCATTTACGTAAAATGAAATCTAGAAGAGCTTGCTAATATCATCCAGGAGATCTATTTTTTTTCCCCCTTCTTACAGATGAAATCCAGAGATAAGAAAGGAATATTGCTTAAGGCAGAGTTGGGAAAAAGCCCAGCACCTCAGACCCAGTCTGGCTGTATTTGCTCAACATCATATGTGGCTGTCTGCAGACTGGGGAGAGCAGACTCCCGTGATCCTTGTAGGACTGTAAATGTTTAGCATAGCGGGGGAGGGAAGAGGAAGGTGGCTAAAATAAAAGTCACCCATGACTCAGCCACCGTTTTTGAACCATTTTAAGCCATACTAGGGCATGATGTTTATTTCCAAAAGTCTGCAAAATAGTTTTGAACCAAGTCGCTGAACCAAATCTTCGGTCAACGAGCACACACATGCAAGTAGTACACATTCTCATTCTCACCTGAAATATCTGGAAATGCTGCAGAGAAGTCACTCAAGGGAAGGGAGAGCATAGAAGCCATTTCTTTTTATTTGTTAAATAATAAGACTCATGATAAGGTTCAGACGTAGTCACACTTCTTAAAAAGTTTAATTCAAGAATATATGAATTTGAGGTTGCCCCAGTCTGATCTCTCATCCTTTTTTTCATAATCTCTGACTTCTGTTTCAGCCTCAGCTTCTACATAGTCACCCGCTGATTACTGAGTTGCAAACATTCTGTGTGGGTTTTCACTTCAGTGGACCAGCTGTGAGGCAACAGAGTTCTAGAAGAAATGACTATAGAATCTAAATCTAACCAGGTGTTGTGCTGCTAGACAGTGCATTATTTTTCAAAATACCAGCCATATCTCTTCTCAGGGCCTGATACATAGCAGTTAGACGGTAAGTGTCACTCTTCTATTTACAGACCTTAATGATTATTACCTACAGAATAAAATTAATATGAAGCTTGTCATTTAAGACCCAACTGCTTTTCTAATGATTCCCCCAAATCTACCCTTAGGCCCCTAACTTTGCTGAACTGCTTAGAGATTCTCAAACAATTTATACTCTTTCCTGCCTTCTTGCCTTTGCAAATGCCACACCCAGATGCTGGAGTGAAGTTTTTCCTGCCCACTCTCCCGACTGAATCCTGCTTTGAAGCTTCTCAACAGTATCTCCAAGAATCTCCCCAGACTGAGTTAGATTTCCTCCAGTGTTCCTGTTTCTACACACACACACACGCACACGCACACACACCCCCGTGGACCTTCAGCTTGCTATTTACACTCCTATCATACATCTCACTGTATTGTATTCATTTTAAAACACTTCCCGGCTTATCTGACAGAGAGAAGGAGGATCCTCTGTGACCCTGGTGGCCCACACATTGGGCCTTACTGTATTTCTGTTGCATGGATGCCTGAGGTGCAAACCCTGATTCCACTCTGCAGCTCCCTGTGTGTCAGAAAGGGTGTAACTAAGAAATATGCCATATGGCAAAGTCCTTATGTTTTCAAAGGGTGGATAAGGTTCTCTGAAAGGTCATGAAATTCCAAGCTCATGGCTTCCTCACTTGTTTATGAGATAAGGCTTTCCAGGGAACATCAGGGACGTCCTCTGATTACTCTCTGACAATGGAAAACAGAGCAGTAATCCCTCTCTCAGTAGATCCCATCTGCTGGGATCCTTTTTGTGTGTGGGTGGAAAAGGCATTTATTACCAAGATGCCAGCAGGGTGGGGTGGGAGGAGCTGAACAGTCATATTTGGGGCATTTGTTCTTTTTCCGCCTGAACCCAAGTTCCACCTCAAGGTGCTCCTTTGCTCTGACTTCCTTCAGCTGCAGGTGTAAGGAGACCCCCATGGACATACCGTTCACCTAGGTGTTTGAGGTTCTTCTGGATCCCACAGGTCTCACCTCAGAGGCATTGAGAATCTGCTGTGCTTCTGGGGCCTGAGGCCAGACAGGTTGGAGGCAGCTGCAGACTGGTGTCTGATGCATGCCCGGGCATCGGCTGCTGCCTGGCCGGCTGCAAACTCCTGCCACAGAGCCTGGGTGGAGGCCCTGCCCACCACCTGTACCCCCATCACAAAACCTCCTTGGCCTCAGGACACATGATGAATGGAGGAGCTCTACCCTGAGTGAATAAAATCGTGAATCCATACTTTCTCATTTCCCTCCATGAGCAAACCAAGACCCAGAGTGTTGACTGACAAGGAGAGGTTTGTGATGGGGCTTTATTTCCAACCTGTTAACCCAGGTGTCGTCTTCAGGGCAAATTCAAAAGGCTGCATCTGAGAAACTCGCGATACAATTAAAATGACTAAACGTCGAAGTGCGAGCGGTTTCCCCAAATAGTGCAAGCATCAAATAAATAGAGATCAGATCAAAGTGATTTCTCCAAGGCCATGCCTTCCTGTCTTTTCTGACTTACTAGCTTATGAGTAACCATAATTTTAAAGGTAAAAAGAGAAGCTTAATTTCTCCTGTAAGTGGTCTAACCTAGTGGCTAGGAATAAAGACTGTGAAGCAAACCTTTCTGGACTCAATTCCTGGCCTCATCAGCTGGGTGTCATTGGGCATGTGACTTCGTCTCTCTGTACTCCAGAGTCATTGCACTTTGCACATATGCACACACACACACTCTTATGTCACAAATATTAATAAGCAATTCATGCTTTTTAAGAAACTTCGAAAATTGGTGAATAGTCGGCACTCAGCCAAAGCTGGTTGCTCTTAATGATACATATATTATTAATGAGCTATTTCACCTCAGTTGCTTCTTTTTCATCTATTACAATGAGATGTCTTGAGATATGTTTGGCAATTGGTGTGCCATAGAAGGATTTCGAATTGAATTAATCCTGCCTGTTCTGATGATGTTTACTTTCACCTCACATCAAAAAATAAAAGTATTATGAAGTTAGAAAGCATCCTTGTGCAATCAAATGGATTCCAACTTTTATTCTCCTTGCAGGGGAAGGAGCATGTTTCTGTAATAATCTACTGGATGAGTTATTATTCTCCACTATGGTGGATAATATCCCCATTGCTTTTTAACTTGTTTCTCAAATTTGTTTAATTTGTCTATTTGTTTCCCATGGTTAATTTGTTTCTCAAGCTTTGCAGTCAGAAAATACCAATAATAAACTGCAGGAAAACTAAGCGAGTACATGCTAAGATGAAATGTGGATAAGCATTGTGTTTTCTTGAACACAACAGAGACAGAGTAGATAGTTATAAATATGTGTGATAAATTCAACCTTTGAATTATGTTCAGCATCCAAGATGTGCTTAAAGTCTTTGAATAGAAAACAAGTTGAACATTTTCACTGGAAGCATGGAGTACAATACCTATTTTGGAGGAGTCAGTCACTAAGCTTCCTTTCCAAGCAGTTTACCAATGTCTTTTAAAAGGAGATTCTAGATGGATAGAGAAAATGCCATGTGTCACTGATGGGCTCTGTCAGATGTAGGAAACTTATTCCTAGCAGGTGCAAAGAAATCATTCAGCACGCTCAGCTGGCAAAGAGGGGAAATTAGACCACAAAGCAGAAGACCTTGTAATGCCTTCACTTTGATAATCCCCAAATACCCACCCTCCCAACCCTCCCAGCTGTCAAAACTCTTCTTCTTTTTTTCGTAATTTATTTTGGTGTCATGGAGATCTTTGCACACCTGATGGAAATTATAAGTATTCCTCCCAGAAAAATGGACACACAGACACAGACACACACACAATTCTGCATATTAATTTGTGGCTTTCCTGGATGTTTTCACGTGAAAAATTCCTTTTTAACAGACTGATTTTGTATTATCTTCAGCAAACAAATCAGTTAACACTTGAGAATAGATCTGAGTGCTCAATTTCCTGTTAAAAAGGGTATTATTTAAAATCAGTACTTGTAGCTCTCCCCATTTTGACCACTTGCTTGTTTTGTTTTCCTATGATCAGCAGTTTCAAACACCTTTGTAGATGTTTCTGAAATGCCTTATTTCTAGGGGATTTTTTATTTCTTTCTACTAGGGAGATGCAGCAGGCACTGATGTATGCTTCCTAAAAATATTTTATTATAATTTTATGAGGAAATAAGCAAAGAGACTGTAATATTTTTCCTGTATTGGTTTATATTAAATAAACATTGATAACCTACAGGATCTTGATAGTAATTCAGATTCTAACACCAAAGTATATTGTTTTGGAAGAAATAAATGGACAAATGTACACAGCTACTGTAGCCACAGAGGAAAAATTGCAAAAATATGGAAAGAAAAGACTTTTAATACTCATTCTCCATGGATATGTAAACAACAATGTTGATGAGTCAGCCTATGAATTTCTATGTCTGTATCTAATATTTTTAAGTTGGAAGAGAGAAACTTCCAAATATTTGGTGTGAGGACATGTTTAGAAAGTTTGTCAATCATTGTAAAGCTACTCTAAAAACACCTTTTACTCTTACAGTAAAATCACCAGAAAAATTTATAATAGTTTATAAAAGTTTATAATAATAAAAATTTCCAGACCAATCATTACAAACCAATAGCTGCTAAGTTTATAATAATTTATTATGGTTGCATATCATTTATCATGTATAATAAATTATAGAAACCATAGTATCTTTATAAACTATTTAGCATATCATATTCACTTGCTAAGGCTTAAGGCAGTAACTGTAAGAAATTTAATTAGATTATATTTTAGCATCAGTTAGAAGATTAAAAATTGTAAAATGTTTTCACAGTACTTCAGATTTATGAAGGACCCCATTATTTTAACTTTCGTGCAACCAGTTCGAAGTGCCTAAAACCCTTTTAACGAGTCTGAAATGCACAAAATCCCTTTACCCTTGAAATGCTTCAAAACCAGAAGGGGCTTATGGTTTCACTAAGCTTCTGAAAGTATTGCAGTTCCTTGAATTTGTACTGAACACCCATGTGGTGCCTTCTGTCAGGCATTGCAATAAGTGCAAATAAATAATCAATTACTGATCTCGAAAAATCTATCCCAGTAGACATTGAAACTTGGCAACATTTTGCACATTCAAATGAAAAACTCAGTGAACGATCACGATCAGAGCACAGTATTCTGTCTTTCCCCTCTGCCCCCTCCCTCTCTCTACCCGGTTCCCTTAAGGAAAAAAAGTTCAGGTTGAATTTCAGTCCTAGGGCCTGGCAAAGGGACCCCGACTGTCATTCTTCCCCAGCCTGTTATCTGCCATTTCAGTTCTCATCACATCTGTCCAGACTCTTCTGACACCAGCATCCTTTCCCATAGGGAGAGTTTTCAAACCCTTGCTGAAAGCATTTTGTTCTCTCTCCACTGGAACAGCACAGGCATGAAACTGGATGGAGTCTTTGTAAGCAGCTCCTTCCCAGCATGAGGAGTCCTGACCAAGGGAAACTTGCAAGACAGCAACCAAATGCTGCCTGTTTCAAGGTCTGACAAACTCACTTGGTCTCTTTAAATGTCCGTTCTTGGATAACGTCCTTATCCATTCTCTTGTCCTCAATGAACTTTGATGGAGTACTTCCGCAGTTTCAGGAATTGGAAAAGCTTGTCCCGCGTCCTCTTTTTCAGGGCCATGAGGGCACGTGTTTTCTCCTCCAGATCTTGATCTATGGCAAAGATGATCTTAGCTCTCTCCTCGGCTTTCTTGTCCCCAGAGTTTTTGAAGAGCCTCTGTAGTGATTCTTGGTCAATGTTCTCAAAGATGTTGCCCACGGCTTTCTTGCGTGAGGCCGTGTCAAAGTGGTAGCCATGGATGGATGGGCTCACGCGCAGCGACGTGGACATGGTGGTGGCTTTGTGGCTTGGCTTTGCTTTCATCGATGTGGAGATCTTTGGGAATTACACTCCCAGGCTCTCCAGAGTCTGTATCAAAAGCATTCCGGGACTGCTATTTAAAGAGTGAACAAAAGCTCCAGGCTCAAATTACACTGGTGACATCAGAGTGATCTCAAGGCAGAGTAATCACAGACAGGTTTAACAGTTGAGCTGCCAATATCCTGTTCTTGTGTAAATGTCACTAGAGGCTGTGTTCGAGGGAAGGAGCAGGAATGTTGAGGATTTCTTTTTACTTCCTCTGTGGCAACAGGATGACACAAACATGGGCCCTTTAAAAACTAGCTGAAACCAGGAAAATGCAAAGATAAGACACAGACAAAGTGGCTTAGACTCTCAACATCTTTCCAGACAACAACCAGAACATAGAGTTCAGCTGACCACAGGCAAGTTTTAATTCCCAGAGGAGTTACTAAAGGGTACTCCAAACATGTGGCAGCCTGCACCGGTGCCTTTGAACACCCTACCCAGGTCAGCTCCAGAGTGCTTAAGAGGAAGTGTGGCAATCGAGGACGTCGATCTGGAGTCTGCCTGATTGTGGAATGGGGACTATGCCTGCCGCATGCTGCCAGACAGAGCCTTTCAGAGACTGCGTGCAAGAGCTAACGTGTAATCATGGAATAAAATTGTAATTTAATACTGGTAGTAACAGACAATACCTCCTTAGGCCTGTGTATATTCAATAGCAATGCTTATCCAAAAAGTGGGGAGGAAAAGTTAACCAGGCTGTAGGCACATAGAACTCGAAAGGAGTCAGTTGACTTTTTCCTGTAGTGTTTACTTTGGCATAACCCCAACATGGAACAATAAATACCTTCTTTGGAAGAACTTAAATTTGCTCTTTCCACCTTCCACAGGCTTCACCCACCCAGTGTCCCGGATGATGTAAGGAGCACTTCGTCCAACCAAGCCGTACATGTCGACTTTGAAGGGCCCTAAATGGGACACTTCTCTCCATGGACCTTCTGCCTGGTCCACTTTCTCATATTCCAAGAAGCAAGGCTGGACTTCATGAATTTTCCCTCATCTGGTCATGTAGGATCTAGAAAATACACAGCGGCAGTGTGAGGAAGTTCCTTCCCTAGAAAATTGAGTTATATATATTCTTATATATTCAGTCATTCATTCAGTCACTCATTTATTCAGTCTCTATTTAAGGTCTCCCTTTTGCTAGAACGTTTTTAGGTATTGGACATATAGCAGTAAATGAAACCAAACAAATCAAACCAAACCAAAAAAAAATTAAAAATAAAAATCCCTACTTTCTCTTAATGGAACTCACATGCTTCTGGAAAATAGACAGTAGAAGAATGTGCCTTTATAATATAGGTGATGTCAGAAAAGAATGCCTACCAGGGATACAAATGAAGCAGAGCTGTGCAGGAGAGGAAGGGGATATTCAGGCACAACTTCCCTTAACGTGGCCTTAGGCAAAGACCTGAAGGAGGTGAGAGAGTAACCTGTGTAGACATCTGCAGGAAGGGTGTTGTACGCAAAGGGAACAGCAAGTACAAAGACCTAAAGAGAAGATTGTGCGTGGAGTGTAAGCAGGTCAGCCAGGAGAGCAGAGTGGGCAGAGAAGGGTGGGAGGAGGTGAGAGGGCAGGGGGAGCAGGGTGGAGGCAGGCTGAAACCGCCTGGCAGGCTCTTTCCCAGACTGAGCTTTTATTCTCTAGGGACACAGGCCACCTTTGGAGAATCTATTGCAAAGAAATGACATGATTTTCTTCATAACTGTTAAAAAATAACTGTCATTTCTTAGTATAGATTTTAGGGAGGCAAACTGGACCTGGGGGGCAAAAAGACTGGTTAGGAGACTTTCAAAATAATCCAGGCCAGAGATGATGAAGACGTCCACTAGGAAGTCATGCAGGTGGGCAGTACTAGGTCCCACTCTATGAAGGCTAAGTCAAAGGGACTGCTGGCAGCTCCCAAATGACGGATGTAAGACAGACAAGAGCCCGCCCAGCGTGGTCTCTTCCTGAAGGAGGCTTCCTTGCAAAGCATCTCCAGGTGAGCCGGTGTGTCCAGGTTTTCCACAGAAGAACCCTATGTGCTGCTGCCCACAACGGTGGATTTGCCAGCACACAGAGCACGCCTTTGTGTCAGCCCTTCTCCCTCACTACTAAAGAAAAACAGTTGTTATTATTATGGCAACAAGGAGTTTTGCTGAGTTTTTATTAAGTGCCAAGTACACTGCCAAGAAATCTACATAATCCATCGTTGTTACCATCATTCCTCAAGGCTTTGCCAACCTTCCCATCATTCAGGTGATTCATATACAGTTCAGGCTTTTTATCCCCGGTTCATCGGTGACTCCCAAATTTTGATTCCCAGCCTGCCCCTGTTCTCTGAGCTATAGACGCATTTATTTAACTAATCAGTACAAATATGGTACAAAGATCTGTTCACGTATAAAAGTCAGAAACCCAGCTATCATCTTTGATATCTCCTTTCTTTCTCTGACTATATCTATCCCCCTATATAGAGCTATCACCAAGTTCTGTCAATTCTGTCTACAAACTATTTCCCAAATCAATCCACTTTCTCCCCATTTTCACTACCTCCGTGTTGTGGATGCCCAACCAGGACCGCCCTTTAAGATGTTCCCAGATGCGCAGCCATCTCTGGGCGCCGTCACCATGGAGAAAGGTAGGTCACCCCTTCCTGGTGCAGCTGCATCTAGACAGAGTGTCATGGGGCACCTCACCTCTCCGTAACCCTGAGGGGTCATGCACACACCAGAGCACCTTCAAGGTCAGCAGAGGCCTCCCTGTGCCCAATCCTGTTTCTTTCCCATCGGCAGGCGTTGAACCAGGAGCATTCCACGATAAACCCCACCTGCTGATTGCCTTCTCAGAGTTTACTTCCTGCGGAGCCCCATCTGTGACGCCCCAGGTTCTCTCACCTGGACTAAGCCCAAACCTCTTTCCTGGCTTTCCTGCTTCCACACCTGCCCTCTATTCTTTGCACAGCACCCAGAGCAATATTTTCTCAAGAGCAATCTGGTCAGACCACTCTTGCTATTACTTTTAGGGTAAGTCCCCCAAATCTCAACATGACCTTTCTGAGCATGCCTGCCTGATCTCTGACTTCTGCAGCATGACTGATCATTTGCCACTCTCCCCACAACCAGTATGTCTGCTTATTCCTTGAATGCACCAAGCTCATTTCTGACATGGGCCTTTGCACATATTTTTCCTCTTTTTACAATGTTCTCTAATTTTTACCTCAGCTACATGACTCTTATTCCTTCACGGAATCTCAACTCAGAGAGCTACTTGCTCAGAGGGCATCACTGGTCCTTCTGGACTAGGTCAGTTCCCCTTGCCAGTTACCCTTTATCGCCCCTTAGCAGCACTCGTGACAGTTGTCAGGCACACCTTTATTTTTGCAATCACTCATTTTTAAAGCTGAGTTCCACCAGAAGAAGGCACCAGATCTGCCTTTCCATTAATGTGTCTAAAACTCCTGTGTCACTTAATGTGATTTCAAAGTGATGTTAAACAGCAATGTGCACAATCCTGTTTACTTCCCATGACAGCCTGAGCACTTGGAACTATTCTTTATGTTACAGATAAGATAACTGAGGCAATGATAATTCACTCCTTCTTGTCGGCTGAATAATGGTCCCCGGAAATATCCATATTCTAATCCCTGAAATCTGTGAATAAAGACACAAAGGAACCTTATATTGCAAAAGGGACTTACTGGCTCAAGGAATTTTGTAGGTGTAAATAAATTAAAGGCCTCGAGCTGTGTGCTTATTTTGGATTCTCTGGGTGAGCCTGTGCAATCATTAAGAGCCCTTAAAAGAGAGACACAAGAAGTCTGAGAAGTCAAGAAACTATGTTGCTATCTTTGAAGATGGAGGAAGGGGCCAGGAGCCAATGAAGGTAGGCAGCCACTGGAAGCTGGAAAGGGCAGACCTATTTTAAACCTCTGGCCTCCTGAACTATAAAATAATAAACATGTGCTGTTTTAAGCCACTAAATTTGTGGCCATTTGTTACTGTGGTAATATGACACTAACTGACTCCACAAATCCGTCAGTTATGGCAAGACAGCTTGAACCCAGGGCTACCTAACTCCACAGCCTGTGGTTTTAAACTCTATTGCACTCAGCTCTACTGCAAGCTCTGTCATCTAAAGGCCTGACTAATGTTTCTACTTGACATTGAGCAGGTCTCCTTGGGTACTGCCTAAAAGCATTCAGAAGAATTTGAGAGATTAAGGAGTTTTCACATTTGTTTAGAAGACAAGACCATCCCCAGAGAAATAATGTCAGTTTCTGTTTTCCAGAAATGTGACAGAAGACTTAAGGTTTTGATTTGCTGAGCTCTTTGCCAAGGGTACCTCCATATGTACTTGGAGAGCTTTTTGCTGCTGTCACCTTGTTCTTTCCCTTCCTTGTGTAAATATTTACAGTGAATGATGTGGGCAACACGATCCAAAAAATTACTGGCAGAGATTCACAAATTGCATGTGGACAGGATCAATTGTATAGAACTTACAGAATTTTTGCTTTCCGCAGTAGAGACAAGACGTGACGAAAGTGGTTTAAAAGAAGCAGCTTCTGAGCTAGTGTATTTTCTTCTGGGCACAACTTTTTTAGTATTTTTTCATCACACAAAGAGATTGAATGTCTGTTTGCCAGTAATAAGTGTGCTGGGTTAGCTTTGTGTCTCATGAAGAGATCTGGGAGAAAAGGAAAGAAGAAAACTAACACTGACTAAGAGACTTTTATGCCAAGTTATCTAAATGACTCTTTCTAACAATATGGAGGTAGTTTGAAACTGTTATCATTTGAAAATTCTACCATGACGCTCTTTCATTTATCCTTTCACACCTTCTGTGATTTATAGTTTCATTCACAGGCAAATTGTGGAATGCTTATTATGTGCCAAATACAAAGCTTTATATGCTTGAGGAATACGTTGAGGAAAAAGGACATGGTCCTTGTGTTTGTGGAACATAAGGTCTAAAGAAAAAAGAGACTTTAGAGAAGTAAGTAAACATATGAATATGTGAAGAAAATTTTATAAAGGCTAAAAGACAGAAAGTACCAGGTGACCTAATGGAGAAAAAAAGGTGAGGCTTCATTTAAACCATTTGAGTCATGAACAGCCTTTCTAATGAAGTCGCATTTAAACTGAAACTTGAAACAAATGTTAGAATTAACAAGGAAAGGAGAATGACAGGAAAGGAGAATCCTTGGATGTAGAAGGAAATCCTGTGCAAAGGCCCTGAGGTGAGAAGGAGTTCAAAGTGCAGGAAAACAGACGGCAAGACAAAGTGGGAAACAGACACCAACAGAGGAGAGGAGGCTGATGTTGGACTGGTAGGCAGGGGTCCCATCCTGAAGAGTGTGGAAGGCCAGGTTAAAGATTTAAAATTTTATCTTAAGCGCAATGTGCCATCTTTAAAAGGCCATATGTGGGGGGAAAGGAATTGCTGGGGTTTTAAATTTTTATTGTTTTTAATTACTTTGGCTATTGGGCCATCACAGACAACTAAAGAGAGCAATTATGGTTTCAGAGAATAAGTGGATTATTCTAATTGCATTTTGGAAATAAACTCCAGGGGACTTGTGATGAATTGCATAGGGGATAGACTAAGGGTCAAGGGCTGCCCCCAGGTTAAGTCTTGGGCCCCTTGGTGGGGAAGGCTGACATGGAGAAGGTGAAAGTGTAGAGGATTTGGGAGAAAGAGTTCATGACGCACACAGAGTAAATCTGAAATGCCAGGGAAACAGCCAAGGAGATGGTTGAATATATGAATCTAGAGCTCAGAGAAGTCTGGAATGTGATTTTAATTTGTTATCCTTTCTCAGTAATAATTTTCAAGAAATCAACATTGACTGTAGCTTTGTTTCTCCTACTTATGCATAAATCCAGAACCCAGAACAATACCTGACACCAAAGTAGACTTTAAATAAATGATTTTAGTTATTTTACATTAACAAAAATTCCGAAGCCTAGAGAGGCCTACGTATCTATCATACAAATGAAAGCCAGTCAGTGACTATGTAGTTTCTCATCCTCGCTGATTGAAATTTCCCCCCATTTTTCTCTACTTAACGGAAATGGTAATCATTCTCTTCAGTAAGTGTTTTGAAGGTCTCTATTATATTCCATTTTTTTATATAAAACTATTCTGGATTTCCATTCCTTCTATAATTGTGGCTAATCCCCTTTTAAAATCAACCAGCAAATATTTTTTTATTTCGGTAAATTTTATTAAATGTATTTTCAAACTTTAGGTATCGTCGGCAAGAAAGAATGGCAGTTTTATTTAGAAACTTTGATTCTGACATTTTTATCTTAGAGAGGAACTAATTATAAATTCTGAAGCAACACAAATTAAAAAAAAACTGAGGAAATACGTTTTCAAAGCCTTTCAGTCAAAATATGGGGAAAAATCCACAACTTTATTGAAAAGAATTACAGCCAGGATGATTTTTTTAAATGCTTCTTTATAAATAATGCTTTGCATGTGAAATGAAACAGCTGTCTTTCCTTAAGGCATCAGTCTATATTTGCCTGGTTTCCTAAAAAAGAAACCAAAGATAAGCTTTTCTTTTTCTTAATTTAAATTAGCTGTTCAGATTCATATATTGCACCCCTGGTATTTATAGCTTCCTTAAAAAGAAAACAGTTGTGAGTATAAATGAACATGTTTTTCTCAGGAAGTGAGCATGAGATATTTATATGCATTTATAGTAGCATGTGTGTTTCTATAATCAACGAGCAAAGCCAAAATAAGTATGAACCATCTCTTCCCACTCGCAGCTCCCACCCACTCACGGTTCATATGAAAACCATGACGGTGGCTTATGTCATCCATCTTCCACACGGAACTGCTTAGTAAAGGGAAACTTCTGCATGTGTTTCCCGGATTTTGTAAGCAGCATTGCACATTAAACATGTGGCCTCTCCTAAAGTTCCTCCTCTGTTTTCTCTGCAGACAATCACTCTGTTCTCTCTGAAGACCAACCTCATTCCTGCATGACTTTCCAAGAATCACATGCAGCCCAAACCTGGGAAGAGCAGAGAAAAATTGGTCAGTGAAGGTTCTTAAAGCCATGGAGGGACGACTGGAGGCTTGGATTTCACAACCCATTAAAGTGACTTCGTAACTCACTCATGAATCAAAACTTGGAGTTCGAGAAACACCAAACTAGACAATGTTAATGGCCCTTCCAAATGCTGGGCAGGGGAGGGAGCTGTCCCTTTCCCCACTAAACTTTTGCATAACTAGTGGGTCTTTGTTACTGCCGTTGTTAACAATTGTGTGTAAGAAAGACCTTCACCAGTGCCACCCTGGATAGACAATCCAGTACTGCCCTCACCCTAACCACAAGGGAATTTTATTTTTAAATGTCTCTAGAATTAAATTGTAGAACCATATAAAAATATCTCAGCAGCTTACACCAGACATTCCTTCATTCATTCCTTTGTTTAATTATTCAATAAAATCTTTTATTTTATTGTGAAAGCCTCCCACCCATTTTGCTGCATCCTGAAGAAGCCAATACTTACATGCCTATAGTCCCGTTTGCCACTACTCCAGACATACCCAAGGGTCCCCGCTTCCACTTACACAGGGTGATGAGATAGCAGCTGGAGGAGGAAGTGGTGTGGAGGGCCCAGGCCAGAGGGCAGCGATGGGGATGCGTGGGTGGCGCCAGCGGCCTCCGGGGAAGGCTGACAGCATACGTCCAAGCAGACTCCCACGACACTCCCACAGGCACCTGTTTTCGAATGCATCAGGTGAAAGACCTGAGCCTCAGTTCATCTATTACATGTTAACCCATGAATATGAGGATCTCTAAAATGTTGGGAAAATGGCACAGCTATTACAAAATCTCAGCCTGCATCTCTATAGATAAACCTACCTTTCTGCTCAAGCAGGTGAGACTGGAAAGGAAAAGGAAGTCAGGTATTCATTTAGTATATTCATAGGTGTCAGGATCACTCAGAGATTAGCAGTCAACAACAATTTATTATGCATTTTATGTCTCAAATGCAGACGAAATCGACCATGGTCCCTGAACTTTGTCTTTTTTGAAAATTGGTGATTTGGTCCATGGTCTTTGAAAAATACTGACTAAATGTTTATTGAGCCTTTTAGAGTATAGCCCTGTCCTATAATTTTCTTTTAAAAAAAACCCTGACATCAACTTGCTATGCCATGTTTTGTCTTTTTCTTTTTAAGGTATAGTGTTCTACCTTAAATCTTGTCAAAAGTTGTCTCCCCTTAATTGTGTTCCGAGTTCTATTGTGCATGAAATAATTCCTGTAGTGATAAAAACAAAGTCCATTGAAATGTGGGCAGAGCCATGCCGTTTGTCCTGTCATTTAGATTTTGTGACCAGAATGGCGTCACCTTACCTACTTAACAGATTTGACTCAGGAAGGCGGGGCAATTTTCTGAGTGGCATACGCTATTGCCTGGTGGTTCGGAAAGGGTTAAAACAAGCAGATGGCTGATCTGCAAATCTGTGCAACGGACAGAGTGTCTTCGTGTTGCCGACCCTTCCTCCTGCTTCTCTGCAGCACAAATACTTCCCTTCCAATCAAACTTACTCTCCAACAGGATTAAGAATTGGCACTTCACACTATTAAGGCAAAATAATAATAACTTTCCATGATACCTTTAAAGAGGGTGTTTGCCTGTGAGCATGATTTCTCAGCTAACACAACATGGACCTCCAGCTTCCTGCACTTGGCTCTCCTTCCTGGTCATAGTTTCTGCTCACTTGCTTAACCATTGACCCTTAAAGAATTATACACCTGACCAACAATAGTTATAATACACTACAAAGTGTATGTTGAGGGTCTGTATGAAGTATCTAGTGTTATGCCCACTTATTTTTGACTTTGCAAAGAAATGTGCACCGTGCTGAGTTCACGTTCACTTGCATGAAGGTAGTTCCCTCTCTCCAGTTCCCAGCTCATCTCCAGCATTCTGTTTGTCTGACCTTAAAGCACTTCAGAACGCCAAGTTCCCAGACTTCCCTCTGGTCCCATCAGGCTCCGGGTCCCAGAGTGTACTGTGGCTCTTGGCAGAAAGAAGCAGGGAAGCTGTGCCAGAGGCTGCAGCCGGCGCAGCTGCAAGGGTAAACGCTCCCTGGCCCTTTGTGCTTTGCTCTGAGTCCCAAATCCCTGGGGCTCAGTCTGCACAAAAGAACAGAATCTGGCTGCCCTGGTGTCCTCACCTTCCTTCCTCTCTGTACTCCTGGCAGGAAGTCACTGATATAAGATGACACTAACAATAACAACAAAAAAATAGGAATAATTGCATACTGCCTAAATCTCAAGCTTAGCTCACAGATCTGCGTTTGCCTGGAAGCCGGGAAAACTGCATGAGGACATCAGATGGTAACAACCATTTCACAGGTATTTGAGATTGGCCTTGTTACTGGACCTCTCGTATTAAAGCCAAATGCCATAAGCAGTGCCTCTGAGAACCGAGAGGGGCTCCAGAGTCTTTTAGAAAGGAGGTGTGGGAGAAGGCGGAGGACTGGGCCATGTGGCTCAGTCACTCTCCCTGTAAATTTGCTTTTTTTCTTGAGGCCCATGTGGCTGTACTGGGCCCATGATGCAGTTTTGCACCTCTGTGAGGGACAGTGAGACTTCAGGCTCTCTGACTCCTGCCTCCGGCTCAGATACACAGTCCTCATTTTAAGCAGGCAGATAGGGAGTTCCCCTGTGTCCCTATATCCCTGGGCTGCTTCTCTGCTGACTTATCACTTATCTTTATATTGATGAGAGTAGTGGGAAAAGAAGAATTCCTTTCTTTCTCAGAAAAATTCTGGAGGAAACTTAAGTCTGAAAATTTTCTGTCTGGAATTTCACACTAGATTGATCATGATTGTAAATAAACTGCTTTCTGGCAAGTAGAGCTCCAAGTCTGGTCAGAGGAAGGAGGGAAGGGAAGTCATCTTTCAGGAGCTTCCCTTCTCCAAGCACTGTTCATACACTTCACAAATATTCAGTAGAGTCCTATAAGATAGCTAGTAGGATATCTTTGGAAATCTGTGGAAACTTAGGTTCAGTTCATAACTGAATGCACAGGTGCTCATTTTGTGTTTGAATCGAAAACCACAGAGAGCCTGAGCACCAACCTGCTGCATACACAGGTTGCAGCCCTGATTAGAGCTTCTGTCTCTTCATCCCCCTTTCTCCTGCTGTATCTGCATGCATGGGGTACTTTTCCCACAGTATTATATCATGCATATTTGCCACAATAATCCTCTGAGCAACTCATTGAGCTCACAAGGAAACGAAGCTTAGGGAAATGACGTACCACGCAGGACATGAAGTGGCTAAGATGGAATGGCTATCCCAGTTCCATGGGACTCTCGGTCCCTGCCTTCCCACAGTCCTGCCACATGTTCATAGGACACTGGAAAGAGGGCTTTTATGCCTGTTAACAATTTTGCAGCTGTGTTAGACCCAGGAGAGCAGAGAGGGCAGAGATCTGTGATGGAGGAGACAGATGGAGGGAGTCAAAAAGGAAGGGGAGTCATGCATTAGCTGAAAAGTCTAACAACGCTAGAGAGATGGGTAACAGATGTTTTAAACATTATTCAAGTGCTTACCCTGTGTCGTAACACCACAGTTTGTCCACTTGAGAATGCATACCAGCAGGGAGACAGATGCAGAGAAAGAACTACAACTCCTCCACTCCATCCCCAGGCCCCGCACTCACTTCTCTCCTGCTCCGTCCTGTCTTAGTTACTGCTCATGCTATCCATCCAGGGGTCTCGCTCCCTCCGGCTGTTTCTTCTCTCTCCCACTTTGCATTCAATCCAGTGAGTTCTGATGGGTCAGCTTCCCACAAAGTATCTCACTAACTCTCTGGCTACCATGGCGTCCTAGCCACCATCATTTTTCTCCTGGACTTCCACAGGTTTCTTTACTATCCCCAGCAACTAGAATGCTTTTGAAGCACAGATTTCATCATAATCTCCCCCTAGATAAAATCCTCCAGCTGCTTCACACTGAGTAGAATGCAATCTGAACTTCTGAGGTGAGCTTGCAAAGCTCGCTGCCATTTGGTCCCTGCTCTAGCCTATGGCCTTAGTTTGTCTCTCATTCTCTCTCTCTTTTCTTTATCCACACCGCCTCTTAATGTGTTACCTCAAATGCAGAATGGTGTTTCAATACTTCATTTCATAAGTCCAACTGTGAGAGCACTGAACTCAAATTCTGTTCCATTTATTCCAACTTGCAGAGAGTAAAGAAGGATATAAAGATCTGATTTTTGTACCAGATAAGGGATATATATATTTCAGTGTGATTCTTACTCCAAAGATAGGATTTGAAACAGTAACAATAAGTAATTATTCCAAAAAGAATTGAGAAGATAAGTTCCATCAAATATATTCAGTGAAAAGACCCAATTAATTTGTTTTTTAGTTGTCCCCATTACTTAAGAACTGAAGTAGGAGATTCCCACACAACTGTGACTTTTTCCTGTGATATGGCAAAACTAAACTCTTATATGAATCTGAGTTTAGGTTTGGGCAAAATTAGTATAGCAGTTTGTGCACTAATTATGCTATACACTTAATTAAGTTTGGACTGATGTCACCTTCTGTTTCCTAAGTATCAAGTCTTGCCAATGCACCGAATATCACAGATGAGTCCGAATGTACAAAAATCCAGTTTGTTCCAGTGGGCAAAGCTCAAGCTTCATAACTTCACTTTCCAGGGTGAGCATTTTATAATATGGTCATTTGGTAATATGATCATCAAATCACTATGTTGTACACCTGAAATTAATATAATACTGTATGTCAACTATACTCCAAAAATAGTTCTTAAAAAAATATTATAAAAATAAAAACCAAAAAGCTGTCTGACATCTATCACAATGCTCCGCATAATCATGGGTAAATAACCCTAATTTTCTGAGGATAATATATCGTTTTTTCATGTCATTTGTTCCCCTTTAAGAAATTATCATAAAAAGAATAGAGAGTTATAACCACAATTTAGAAAACACAAAAAATATAATTCCAAAATTAAATCATTCACAGTCTCACCAACCTCCCATAATAACTGTTAACATGTTAGTCTACTTCCTTCCAGTTGATTTTTGTGAACATACTCATTAAAAAATACATGCACAGAAGTGTGGATGTGTTTTTCATAAAATTTAGTACAAACTTAATGGAGTACGTTTTTTGTATACAAGATAGAGTTTTTGTATTCTGCTTTCTTTTGGGGCTTTCTAAATGTATGTGGAATTCATATGTGGCAGATATATATATGGACTTGCTGTCAAAGTATATGAACACTTTTTAGGCTTTTGTATCAATGCACCACTGTTTTCAGAAGTATTTTTATAGTCCATCTACACATATATACTTAATTTCTAGCTAAGTAAAAATGAAATTTCATTGTTTTAATCCTCTTTTCTGAATAATAAGATCAAACATTTCCTACTTTTGTATGATTTTTGTATTCTTTTTTTTCTACCCATTTGTCATGTATTTTAAAATAGTTCTCTTTGGGATGTTAATACTTCTCTTATTCATAATATATTAAATATATATTACATGTACTAACAAATATTTTGCAAATACTTGTCTTATTTTATGTCTTATGTTATTATTGGTATTTTCTTATACACATTTTTTTAAGTCTACAATCAGAAATGCAAATTAAAATAATGATAAGACATCACTACACACCCATTAGAATGGTCAAAATCTGGAAAAACTACTCCACCAAGAGCTGGCAAGGCTACAGAGGAACAAGGACTCTCATTCATTGCTGGTGGGCATGCAAAATAGTCCAATCACTTTGGAGGACAGCTTGGTGGTTTCTTACAACACAAACATACTCTTAGCATATGAGCCAGCAATAATGCTCTTTGGTATTTACCCAGAGGAGTTGAAACTTATACTCACAAGAAAACCTGCACATGGATGTTTATAGCAGCTTTATTCATAACTGCCAGAATGTGGAAACAACCAAGATGTCCTTCAGCAGGTGAATGGATAAACTGCAGTATGTCCCACCAAACAATGGGATATCATTCAGCACTAAAAAGAGAAAAACTCTCAAGCCATGAAAAGACATAGAGGAAACTTAAATACATATTACTAAGTGAAAGAAGCCAGTCTGAAAGGGCTATATACTGTATGATTCCAGCTACATGGCATTTTGGAAAAGGCAAAACTATGGAGAAAGTAAAAAGATCAGTGGTTATCAAGGGTTGGGGGTGAGGGAGGAATGAACAGGAGGAATGTGGAGGATTTTTAGGGTAGAAGAAATACTCTTTATGACAGTGTATTAGTATATACATGTCATTACATATTTGTACATAGAATGTATAGCATGGCTACTGAACCCTAATGTAAACTGTAGACTTTGGGTGATAATGACATGTCAGTGTAGGTTCGATTTTAACACTCCATCTGGGAGGGATGTTGATAATGGGGAGACTGTGCATCTGGGGGCCCAAGGCATATTAAAATCTATATATCTTCTGCTCAATTTGACTGTGAACCTAAAACTGCTCTAAAAAATAAAAAATAAAAATTCTACAGTCAAGTTTCTCAATCATTTTTGTTATGTTTTCCTCTTTGTATGCTAGAAAGGATGTTCCAAGAAATTTCCTCACTGTGAAATGATTCAGGAAATTTCTATTGAAATTCTACTTCTTTTGATAGGAGAGTGTCAAGGTCACCTTCCAGGAAATCACGTGGGATGGGAGATATTGTGGCTCTTCTTGGTTATAGTCTGCCCTGTAGTTAAAACAACTCACATTCCTCCTCCAGGACTCCTGCAGTGTCATCATGAAGCCCAGGATCTCTTCATGCAAACCAGGTGCAGGTACAGTGGACATTTCTTGGGTTCAGTAACTCAAGAACATTTGTTCTCATTCTGAACACCTGTCGAAGTCCTAACCCCCAGGACCTCAGAATGTGACCGAATTTGGAAGAATGGTCTTTATATATGTAATTAGCTAAGCTAGAGGAGGGTGAGCCCCAAATCCAACATGCCTGGAATCCTTATAAAAAGGCGGAATATGGACACAGACACACATGGAGGGAAGGTGATGTGTAAATGCAGGGAAAAGACAGCCATCCACCAGCGAAGGATACTGGCCAGGAACAGATCTTTCCTTCTCCCCCTTCTGAAGGAACGAACCCTGCCACCGTCTTGATCCTGGACTTCTAGACTCCAGCACTGTGAGATGATAGATCTCTGTTGTTTAAGTCATCCATTGGCGGTACTTTGTTATGACAGCCTTAGTGAACTAATACAAGAAAAATTGAAATACATGCTTTCATTCAAAAAGAAAAGGAATGGGAAGCATACAGCATTCATTGGTCCATAGCAATATTGAACTCCATCCAAGCATACGTCACCAGTCTCTTAACTAGATTCTCTTTGGGTGTGATTTTTTTGTTGTTGATATTAGCTCTGCTCTCTGAACTCCAAGCTTTTCACTCTGGATCATTCTTTTTTTTTTTTTCTCTCATAAGACATGGCCCATTTTTTGCAACTGACAAGCTTTCTCAACCTGCTTCCTTCAGGGACTTAGGGGACCGAAGGCCACTTTTTTATCTCTGCCATTTTTAATCCAAGTATGTAATACTTCTGCTAGTATAATTACACTAAATATTTTATAGATTTTCTATAAATCTCATTAAGGTTTATTCCATTAGACAAACTCCACACCCACATATCTCTGGCTTATGCTGAGAGTCAGGATTCCATGAGACAACACCCTTATGTTTGTTAGAGACATTTTATCTAATTGGGAGGGCTTATGAAACATAACCTTAAATCCTTTTGAAGTTTTAACAAACAGTCTTATAAGCACACTCCTGATTTTCTCTTTATCCTGAGGTTATTTCTTACTTTGAGAATCTTTTGCCATCTAGAGGAGCTGGAAATAAGAAATGGTTTTATTTTCAGTTCCAGCAAGGCCTGACTCCTTTATATTTCTTCAAAACCTGCTGAAAAATAGACATACTATTCTATTTTAGCTTATGTCTCTCTATTGATATCTTACCATATGTGACTAAAAGAAATTAGTTGTCATTTTCAAACTTCTGCCTAGAAACCTCCTTAGCCAAACATGCTACTTCATTAGGTGTATGTTCTATTTTCCACGTTACTATGGACCATGGTGTTGTCAAAATTTCTGCCATTACATAACACAAATTTCTTTTTCTTCAGCACCCAATTAACAAGGTTCTCACTGTCTTTAAGGCTTATTGTTACCAAGGACATACTAGTTTTTGTCCACCATACAATCCCAAAGAGAAGGCCACATGTTTTACATTTTGACAGTCAAATGTGCCCTATTTGGGGCATTAATATAGGTATCAGGGTTGATCAAAGAAACAGAATTAAGAATGACATGGAGTAAGTGATTTATTATAGGAATCAGATCTTATTCATATATGGGAGTTGGTGAAAAAGTCTGTTGGAAGATAATTTACTCCAACTCCGGTGGTATGAATAAGTTCCTGCAGGTCAGAACACCAACAGAAGAAATTTAAAAGTGAACTGGGGAAGAATAAAGACAAACTGAAATGTTGGGGGACAAATTGGAATCCGTAAGGACACACTGTAACTCATATCTTTCACCACTTCTGACTTCAATGACAACAGTGACCTGTAACTGAAACTAGTATCCTTTGCCACAGAGCTACACACACACACACACACACCTGATTTGGACTCAAGGAAGCTAAAAACAAGATTGAGTAGAAGCTGGAGGAGTGGGATGAGCTGCAAGCCTAGCTACTTCCCCAGGCCCACAGGTAAGTCAGCAGAGGTAGGATGTCATGGCACCTGAAACCCTACACCTTTAGAGTGTAATGGCCATTGTGTCACTTCCACTGTCCACTAAAAAATGCTTAAACTGAAGACAACTTGCTCTATTCGGATAGCTGAAGGCAGTAGGAGGATACACCTTGATTTAAATCTGATTTCTGTACCCATGATTCACACAATGCACTTTTGGTTACAGGACCAAACTCTAAGGCCAAGTGGAGTTTCTTAATGTAATGGTTTTCCCTCCATTAGTTGGATAACGAGGGGATTTTAACTTTTGCTTTGGCTGCAGGAAGCTCAGAGTTAAACTGTGATGTTCAGTTTTGGTAATTATCTTTGGTCAGTGTTCCTGGTTTAATAACTACTTCCCCTCCATTATTGCTTTTTAAATTTTTGAATCATTATTTGAATTATTTAGTACTTAATTTTGTAGGCCATCTCAAACGACTCTGGAAGTAGGTTGAGTGTAAATATAATGTGTTATTGTGGTAGTTGTACAGCTGCTACCAAAGCCTTTTTTCCCCCCTCTTTCTCCGTTTCTGTCTAGTTGACTTATTTGTTTCCTGTTGTCTCTCTCTCTCTCTTTCCCTTTTTGTCTAGTGTGCAAATCTTAGTTCTTAGAATCGAGAAGGAGATCTTGGACTAAATTCAGCCACAGTTATTTGATATTTCAAGGAAGCAACGTCTAAAGGCTCACTTTCATTCCACAGAATTTTACATACAATGAGAAAGATAATAGGAAACGTCCAAGAGAAGCATGACTTTTCCAGTAAAGCCATAAATCAGAGGCTTCTGTTTACCAACCAGTCTTCAGCTTTCCCTTATTACTCAACTGTAAGTTAATCACATTATACAAAACCAGGAAGAAAAGAATGTGATTCTAGATTCTCACAGAGAATTAATAATCTGGTACTTCCCATAAATTCAGTGCCATATCTTGAGCTCCTAATAGTGCAGTGCATAGCAAGCTAAATTGCTAGTGACTTTAAGTAAATTACAGAGTTTCACCAATCTTAGAAACAAAGCTGAAATGTGCCATTTTAAAAGTGTTCACAAAACAACATGAAAGAGCTTTCACTTAAAGCTGAAGAAAATGGTCACCATGAAACTACACACAGGTCTTGTTTCATAGTCTTTTTAAACAATCTCCTTGCCTAAAATATTTTTGTACAGGGCACAGAAATGTGGGGCTGAGGATACACACACACAGGCATATGCACATGCACATACCCTCTCTTCTGTCATTCTGCAGGCATTTCTGCTTATAGGCACCTAGCTTTATCTCGCCAAAAAGCAATGATGTAAAAGGGATCCAGAATAAACACACCCCACTGTCTTTTTTTAAATCTTTGGGCATTTCCTGATCCCTCTTGGTTGCTGCTCCATTAGACCTGAAGTTCCCTGGGGACCTCAGCTGAATCTGTCATCTTCTAATCTCCCACTCTGATTTATATAGTCCACAATAGATAGCAGATAAATAAATGTTCATGAAATGAAAGAATGATACTGAATGTAAGTTGTCTTAAATGGGGAGAACAGTGTGCATGTTTGTGTGTGTGGGAGAGAGAGAGAGAGGAGAAAATTTTGTATGGTTATCTGCTTCAAATGAGGCCACAAGCAAGAGTTACTGGAAGTCTTAAGTATGCTGTTAGAAATTACCCAACTTTTCTCTGAAAATCAGCTTCAAATAGATAATGACTTTAAAAACAAATGATGAAAGAAATAAATGCAGGCTCCAAGATTCAAGCATAGAGCACAAAATTACATACTCTCAATTCTTTTCTGTCTGATTCAAAGTACAGTGATTGGAAATCTCTGGGTTTTTCTTTTTTCAGTCATTTTTCAGTAGCAGAGAGTAAATGACCTTTTGGGTTCAACAACATAGGTAGTTAGACCATGGAGCCAGGAAATCAAGAAAAACAAAGGTCTACATATTTTGGTTTGACTGTGCAGGGAAAGATCCACTGTGAGTGTCAGTTGGGACAAAGGGTAATTGTTGTTCATTATTCGTGGTTGTTAGGTTCTATAGTCGTGGTGACACTGGGTCAGCCAGTACTGAACCATTGCTCCTCGGGGAGACATACTTCTGGTTACTGGAAGCCTCTGGTCACAGCATTCTCAACAAACCACCTTGTTTGGTGTATTTTTCTGCTTAGAGACATCTTATTTAATATGCATTGAACTCATAGCCACCAACACTATAACTCATGCCTGAACGAAGCTTATCTAACACACGTGTATTATCCCTGTAAGGGAGATCACACTGGATGTCGCTTAGCTCTACATCTGGGGCCATCTTAAGCAGTGAAATCACCAACAAAAATCACAAAAATGTGGCAGTGAGTAGAATACAAAAAAAGACATTTGTTTACAGTATGAGAGCTGGAAAGAAAAGGCAGAGTGTCTCCTCGTTTGGCCTCAGCTGGTAATGTGTATGTTAGGCTATGCACAATTCATGCCACTTAACACATGTCAGCAAAGGACCATAAAAGTCCATGAATATTGATTCCTGGGTTATGGATAACTTTAGTGAGTAGGTGAATTCACCAGTACAGAATCCATGAAAAATGGATATCAACTGTATATATATTTTAGTGCGCAAATTGAGACCCCATAAGTTGAATCCCACTGAGTGTTCCGTATTTATAATCTGGCCTTTTATGCATCAACATGGGTTCAAAAGGAAGCAGAAACAAATAGTTGCTAGGACATGCTTCCTAGTAAATGTGTTTTCCCGTTAAATGTGTGATGGGGGAGAGGTTCAACCACTTGAGGTAGCAATGAAAATTCTGGAAAAAAAATGCCTATACCATTTAAACCCCATGGCGTAAATGGAGAACATAAAATGGGACTTGACAGGGAAAAACACTAATAATTCCCCTGAGGAAAGTTATGCCCAATGTTTTTCGAGTGATGTCTTAGTGTGCGTGGGGCTGATGTGAAAGAGAGTCTGAGCACCTAACTAAGCAAAACTAGAAGGAAGCTGGTCATGCTTTTGGATAAGACCAAAGAAATCCAGAGACTAGAACTGTCCCTTCATCAACCTCTTGGAGTCCTAGTAAGTTTCAGTGCAGGACTTTATTTGAAAGAGGTCATGGTATCTAGGCCAAGCAGTCTGTAACCAAATGCTGCCGAGAATCCTAAACAGTTCGGTAGAAAATAACCAGAGGGCAACAGAGACATACTCGGTAATGCAGAAATTTTGATACCCAATTGACGATGAAAGGATTTTGTTTTGTTTTAAGGACAGTTAAAGGTGGTGTATTAATGAAGAATTGTTGCAAGAATTAAGAATAGGGCACATGAAGTATTGCATGATGTTTGTTATATGGCAGTTACTAGTATCCTCACCCAGGGGTGAGAGAAGCAGTAATTCACCCCGAAAGAGTTCTACTGAGACGACTTGTCTAGGCGGGCTTCCGGCCAGGAGAGGGTGCTGTTCTGCGCTTCGCCATTGTTAACAGAGACGGTAGCCTGCTTGGTATCTATTCTCTCCTCGTCCCTTGCTAACAGAGCCTAACCTAAAAGGCTCAGTAAAGCTTTTCAGTAAGACGTGGCCATGGAATTGAGCTCCAGCCAGTCAGACTTAAATGGGAGTCACTGAGAGGGACCTCTGGGAAGCTCTTTAAGAGGTTCTAACACAGTTGGCATACTGTTTCCCTTCTCTTTGCCCGACATGGCAGCTCTTGAGGAGTCTTGGGACAACAGTTACACCCTAAGAATGGAGAAGCATAAAGCTAAAAGGAGACTAAACCAAAGAAGCGTCCATTGCCAACACTGGACTGCCTACCTCCAGTGAGAGAAACAAATAAACTCTAGGTTGCTTAAGCCTTTGAGTCTGGCATTTCTGTTACAGCAGTCAAGTTCAATTCCTGACTGGCAGACCCAGGGATGGTACCCCTGACTGAAGCTCAGGACATCTTATAGGTTCCCTCTAAAGAATATACTCAAGGCTTTTGATCTTCTTGGAAACACAAGTTATATAAATATGTGCACAGAATGTGGGACTTTACACTTCTCTGCTGTGGGCATTTACAGAATCTTTGATGGTTAGTCACCGATAATGACATTGAAGTATGACTTAAAGAAACAGTTTTCTTTCAGCCTCACGTTTAACATAGAACAATTCATGCTGAAAGCTGTGGCACACACATATTTCTATTAGGTGAGTTTTCAGGATTTATGGTCAGGTAGATATTAGATTCTGGGTAATTTTGTCTGAAATGTCTTTTGTAAGTAGATAGTTATGTGATCCAGGACAGGGTCTCCTGATGAAATTTAGATCACTTAGATAAATGAATGATGTTTCTCTTGGGAGTTGATTACCAATTCTTCCACTTTACATAGCCCCATCAATTCCACCAGCTTCTAAGACCAGCCTGAGTTAAAAGTGTAGACTCTTTGCTTTATTTTGGATGACAACAGACGCCTCCCAACTACTGAAAAGAATACGCAGATTTCCTGTTTAACAAATGATGGTGAAGAGGGGCAGATGGTGAGGCGTCAGTGATCCTACCTATGAAAACAGGGAACATGCTTTGCTAAAAAAGGGTAAAGATGAAAGGTCTCTAAGTGGCTGTGTATCCATCCATTGTTTAGTGCAGGCGACGCTGACTCACTGCCCTGACGGTGGGGAAATCCTGTATTTCCCTCTCTGGGGCTTTTGGCTTAATCTTGCATAAGAGAAGCAAGCGTTTTATTGTTCTGCCGGAGCCACGGAGCCCCTATTCCAGACACACTTATGCCAAGTTTCAGGTGGACTGTATAAATCATGTCAATGGAACTTGGGGACATACTTGTATTGTTTGGACACCACGCAGTATTGTGTTTACATGCCTGTGTGCATCTTTCTGCTCACCTGACACAATTCAGCTAAGTCTTCCTGGGCACATCCTGCCATGGTCACCTGTCATTCTCAAGAAAAGTTAGTCTCAGCTTTTGCATTATATTAGGAAAACCTTATGTCAATTGTCAATTATTTATTTAATGATATTAAGGAAATACTGTATCAATTATCAATCATTTACAATGTCACATACCCTAGAATATTCTCATCGCTTTACAGGGAGGAAACAAAAGTTTAAGATATGGTGTATGCCTGAAATGGATGAAAAGAGTAATACAATCTGCTTGGAAAAATATGGTCTAGATTTCCCATAATTCCTCAGTTGTACAATTGCATCAGAAAACCACAAAAGATTCGGTGAGAAGTTGAGTGAACAATAGGGAAGAATTCACTAAGATGGTGATAAGTGACTTGAGTAACTAGCATTTATATAGATTCTAAATTAGGAGGGGGGAAAGAGGGTCATTCCATCAAGAATTAGGGTGTACAAAAATGTTTGGACTCAAAACTGAATACATGCTGGCAGAGAATAGTAAATTAAAGCCCTGCCTGGAAAAATGAGAACTTGCAAAGAGAACTAGTAACCTTTTCAATAGTTTGGGTGAGGCTGCTTTATGGGAAATGTTTCAGCTTGATCCACTAAGAAACAGAGAAACTTAAGAGATGCCAAGACCCAGGAGAAACAATGTTTAAGAAGAGAAATCTGGCAAATGCTCATGAATTATTAACATAATGCTTACAAAGAAGATGAATAATAAAATTAAAATTTAATGTGGAGATGTTTAAAATTACTTAAAAGGCTATGCCGTGTCCTTACATAAAAGAATCTATTTATGAACAATTAAGATACTAGATCCAAATTATCGAACGATGAAGCTGAGAGGACAAAAAGAGAAATGACTTTTTCAATCCTCTAACATTTCTAATGAGGAATTACATCTCAGCCATTCACTATAGTATGTTCCGTACATCAAAAAAATAGTAATAATACACACTGACATACACAATCTGATGTAAGTCAAACAGTTTAATTCTTTTTTAAAAAACATTCAGTAATTTAAACATAAGCTAGGCCTTTCCACTAGTTGTTCTGAATTGGTGAGTCATAGTAAGCAAACTCCGGTTTATGCTCTAGGTTGTAGTTAGTTGACATAGGTAACAAAGCTGTACATACGGTGTGTCATTAAAAGGGTGATGACAATAAACTGAGCTTGTTGCTCGTGTTCCTCACACTATTGTTTTCCAGTTTAGCTGCCCCAAACAACAGTTTGCACTTGGCAATTATTTTTATCCCAAAGTCCAGTTATTTGATAACTTTGAATTCATTTTACTTAAGTTACTTTTTCTCTCCCTCGTTACTGGTTTAATTTTATGTAGTATATTGTTGCTTATTCAGGTTCAATAAGCTATCCTCCAACTCTTGTAAAATTTGATGGATTTAATCTTTCTTATCTGGTTATTTCCCATGGTGCTACTCCTGAGCTGTAGCTACTTTCTGATTTTCATCTGTCATTTTGAGAGCAAGCTAATATTACAGAATCTTTTAATATTCGTCTTTTGAATCTTATAGAAGTTACTCAGGACTATCTGCCAGAACTCCTGGCATGCAAAGTAATGGCTACTAGGTTCAACTACAATAATTTTCTTTATTACTATATGAAATACCTTATTCAATGACTTTCAGTATAAAACAGAGTCATCTGAGTAATAACCAGGTCAAATCTCTGGGTATAACTTCTCAACCTGGAAGAGAAACAGTGATTTCTTCTTAATTTAGAGAATTTTTGGCTCCATGTGACCTTTCAGTTTTCAAATTTTCAATTTGCATGTAATTTGTATACTGGGGAGTCTTATTCTCACATCAAAATACTTTCTGAGATTAAAAGATTTCATTGTCATTAAGTCTCTTGCTGATATGATCTGAATTGCCAGTACTGGGGCAGAGTGGGTCTCAGCTCGGAAAAAGGGTCTGGGAAACACAGACCAATTACCTTTTTGCCTGTTCGAATTAGAGGAGTTATCTCTAATTAAAGGAATTATCTCTCTGTTATAGTTCACCATGGGCTCTGATTTGCAGTTCAGCCATCTGGAAGTGCCACCAGGCTTCAATATCTGGAGTTTTTACTGGGTTTCCTTATGTAAGCAGAATTGGTTGAATCACTGGCCATGTAATTCAACTCAATCTCACTTCTCCTTTCCTCCCTCAACGTCAGGAGGTTGAGCTGATTTCACATGACTCAAAATCCCAACCCTCTAAACAAGGTTGATCTTCCCAGCATGGCCAGCCCCATACCTAAACTATCCATGGGCTCCTCTGAAGTCAGTTCATTGGCATAAACTTAGGTGTGGTCCCAGGGACCTACTGTGGATAACAAAGACCCACCTAACACTTGGAAAATTCCAAGGATTTAGAGTCACCCTCCCAGGAATCAGGGACAAAGACCAGTCAAATTATTTATTATACAACAGGGTTCAATAAATTTAGCTATTTTTAACAATGCTATTATACCATGGAGTATCATAATAACTTTGGGTGGCAGAGAGAGTTTTTCACATACATTTTCCCACTATGTTTTATAGAGGTAAGAAGACAATGCAGATGCGAGGGGTATTCAGTTCAAGATAAAACTTCTCGGCCTCTTTGGGAAACAAAACACTCTAAGAAAGGAAAGAAAAATGCTAGACACTTCACATATATTCAATTTTCAGATTTGTAAGCAAAAAAAGAAAAAGAAACTATGACAGATTTCTGTAAATTAAATCAAATTTTTAAACGTGTACTTGAATTCTGTGATAATTACGCATAACAACTATAAAAAAAAACTTCTGTGGGAGAGCTGATTAATTCAGTTTGAGAGGAAAAAATAGAGACGGAAGGTAAGCGACCCTCCAAAACAAGTTACAGATGTTTGGCATATGCTGTTTACGACCATTATCATTGGCGGCAACCAGGGAAAATGAAGTCCTGTCAAAACACTTGGATTTCGCTGTATCACTGTAGGTTTGATTTACCTCATATTCCTCCTGGAGAAGTAGGAACAGACTTATAAAGATTACATTAGCATTTTTATACCTTTGTAACAGTGGGCGAGATGATGGCTTTGCCTCCTATTAAGCAAAAAGAAAGATGTTTGAAGAGGGTTCTGCTACAATTACAAGATGGAAGAAGTCTCCTGGTTCATTTTGCCCCCAGCTGGATCCTGACTCAGCAGTTGAGCAATGCAGGAAATGGGCCTTGCAGGAGAGAGGGCTGCAAAGGGGAGGTAACTGAAGAGGCTTGAGAAGGGATCCTTCCTCCAGACAGGTAGACAATTCAGTAACATTTTACATTTGAGACAACTGAGGCCAAACCCTACAATTTGATCAAGGCTTTATGGTAGAGCTTGTTTAAATACGAATCCTGCAAAAACAACTTAAGCCCCAAAGTCCATGAGCTTCAGACATTTCTTAGCAATCTATCCACTTCAGGTGATAGTATAAATGATAGAAACTGTTCAGCAACGATTTATTAGAAACCATGACCTCTCCAAAAAGAAATCATTTTAGATATTCCGAGTGGTCTATTTTGTATCCCATTTACGTAGACACTTTGCTTGTTAAGTTGCTTCTGTCAGATTAGCGTGACTTCTTTAGATATTTATCTTAAAGTTTTAAAAGAAAATGGCTCTTCTGTAGTGTTGGGAATGTTCTGTTAATATGTGTCAGAATCATAAATCATCAAAGGTTTATGTTTGGTTACTATGCAATTCCAAGAGAAATGATTTTCTTCTGTTGTTTCTTAAAGAAAAGGTGGTAGAGGGGGATTGGACGTAAGGACAGAGAGGGATGCAACCAGTAAAAAGGAATCAGAACATTTCTACTTCTGGGTAAAGAGAAAGATGAGGGGAAGTTCCAAGCATAGGCATGTAATTGGTTGCCTTTGTAGTATAAACATAGAGTCCCTAAAAAGCCCCTTTTAGGTAATTTGGTTTGTGGAGAATTTTTCCCTAATTTATTTTACCACTAGTTTATTTTAGCATGAATAGTTGATGAGGTCTGCTTGTGACTCAGGTCCTTGTCTATAAAAACTAGGATTTTATGTGGGAACACGTAAGACGGACAAATGATTCATGTTTTTCATGTATGAACAATTCTTATATAAAAAGATGAATATCCAACAGAAAATTGGTAAATAATATGTAACAATTTACAAGAGGCCAAATGTAAATAGTAAGTATTTTGAAAAAGAGCTCAGTTTTGCTAGCAATCAAACGAATGTGATTATTAGTAATTGTATTTACCAAATTGGCAAATATGTGAAAATAATATAATATTCTGATCTTTCTTATCTTACTGTAATAATTGGAGAGGAATATAAATAATGAGTCATCTTTAAAAGTTTTATATATTTGAAATAAAAATTCCACTTTTAAGAACTCATATAAAAGATGTACACAATTATTGAAATGAATGTTCATTCCAGTGAGAATTTGGAAGCAGTGTAACTTTCTAACTATAGAAAACTTCTTAAATTATAGGACATCTTTAGGGTGGAATATTTATTGCACAATAATTAACATCCTATTTTCAAAGAATAACAAGCATGTGGGAATATGTTCATGATACATTAAATGCAAAAGGCATATTTGAAAGACATATGATTCCTACTGTTATAAAAGATGATATGCATAGAAAAAATACTAGAAGCATAAGCTAAAATTTCAACACCAGTCCGTAGGTATGAAAATATTTTCATTTTTATATTTTTAATTCCTTATTTTTTTTTTAATGAAATATAAATTACTTGAAGAGTTGAGAAGACAGTGAATGTTATTTTCCCAAAAGAAGCTTGGATGAAGTAGAATGATCTCTAACAGTATCAAAACTATACTTCTTTCTTTGGACTGAAAATGTATGTTAACACATTGGTCATCCACTACTCAGTTGATGAGGGTCTGTTTTGCATATTAGCTATTCCTGCATGGCATGCCTTTAAACTAAATTAGAAATGATGAAATATACATCTTGATCTGAGAGAAAATGGAGTCCAAGCTTCTAGGAGGCATTGCAGCTTTACTGGAGGAGAGCCCAGACCAAGGGCTGGCCTGGAGCAGGGTCCATAGCAGAAGAAATGACACTTTTTCAGCTGTTGCTTTCAAACTCTCAGTGCAATTTCACATTGTCTGGGATAGCATTTCTCCAATTTTTAAGACAGCACCCACAGTAATATTTAAGTTTTATAAAGCAACCTAGAACCACTCAAATACAGATGAGTGAATGTGCAAACACACACACACACACACACACAAGAAACAAAAGTTTTAATCATGCACAAAACCTTATCACCCTTACAACAGACTGTTACTGCTAGCCTATTTCATTATAAAAAGCAGCTGGGTACAATAGCATAGAACTCTGCATTGTAAAGGGAGCTCAGGATATCATGAACCACAACAAATCAAAGTAAGCACTGGAGATAAAGGAAATTTCTCCAAAGTGGAGTAAATTCATTGAGGTGAGTAAAAAAAAAAATTGAACGGTTATTCATATTTATTTTGTATTTTAATTTCTATTTGTGTCTTATTTAAAATGTGTATATTTATTCTGCACATGCATATAATTTATAAACAGCCATATATATAAACATAGACTGGAAAAGTGTGTTCAGTTTTTTTTTTCCGTGATAGGTCTCTGTGCTCAGAAAGTTTGGAGAACAGGATATGGTTTAAATGTACCAAAAGAAGAGAGAGAAGACGAGATTACTGGCATTAGGAAAGTTCCCCAAAAGAGATTACTAGATTTAAGCCTTGAAAGATGGAGTATATTTGACCAGACATATGTGCAAAAGATGTAGAAGTTAGATGTTCAGAGGATCAAGTTGCAAGGCAATGGCAGAGGGGATCTTGGAGAATCCCAAGAGAGGTGGGAATCCAATCTTAAGTTAAGACAAACCATACATAGGGGTGGAGGGCAGAGTAGAAATATCCGCTCCTCTTAAAGACATTAGGACAAGGGCCCTAGGGATGTATTCTGAAACTCTTCTGTTACTGGTACCTTAAGTCTCGTGGTGGGTGCCTTCTATGTCCTCAGATACATTCTCCACTCATCACCATTACTTAGTGACCCCGGACGCCAACCCATGGCTGCATGAATATATTCCTTTACCCCGTTTTCTCACTGGATTTTTCACTGGCGTGAGAGGTGAGCATCAGGTAGAGGGAAAAGGGGAGGATGAGTTTGAAGTATCTACTCCCATGGGTTTCTCCCTGCCAGATATCCAGAATGCCTGGACCTCCTGCAAGAACTTAGGTACTTACAGGCTGCACCACAATTTTTAGTTCAAGCTCCAGAAACAACTCCATTTTCTGGCCCCTTCAGACCTGGAGGGTAAGGGATCTCCTTTATTGTTAGTCCAAGGATAATAGCTTATTATGTTTTAGTTTCCTAAATCTTATTCACACCTTTATATGTGAAAAAAAATTCCTCCATTAAACTGTCCTCAAATTTCCCAATTTGAGTGTGCTGTGCATTTCTTTAGATCCTGACTTATAGAGGTGCAAAACAGGTAGGGTCAGATTTCTAGAAGTCTGATCATGGAAAACTGTAGTCTGAGCACTTGAGACTGTGCACAGGAAGAGAAATGAAGGTTAGTTGGGGATGTAGAAAAAATAGGTTTATCGAGCCATTCCCAAAAGTCATCACATGCAGAAGGGTCCTGAGAAAACAAATGTGCTCACTCTGAGGCATCATGTCCCAGCCCAGAAAAATAATGAAGGGGAAGGACACAGAGAGGACTCCATCTAAGGTTCCGGAGGTGTTCAATGTATTCATCTGGAGGTGAGTACTCAAGTGTTCATTTCATCATTATTCTTATAACTGTCTATGTATATTTTATGCACTCTTCCATATGTTGATGAATTTCATAATTAAATAAATGGGGAAGAGGAAGAACAAATACAGGTATAATGAATAATATCACCCATGATTTTGATCAATATAATACTTGATATGTTTTGCATATGATTTTCCATTATTTAACCTTCACACTAAGATCTCAAGGTAGACATATTTGTTCTTTGTCTCAGATAATCTCAGGGATGTAGGACAGCACTGTATGTTAGCTGGCAGTATTCTATGAAACAGTTTAACCAGAAAAAAAATATTTTGAGCAACTTGCTCAGATTATGCTGCCTTGCTTTGCAAAATACCTTTACTTGCCATCCCAAATCAATTTGCAAGCCAAGAGTGTTTTTAATAAGTAATTATTATCTCCTAAAAAACCTTAAATCATTAACAGGGAATTTTATAGTTCAGTGACTGTAAACTCAAAACTACTGTCAACTTGTGAAATAACCTTAAAATACCTAGCTTTGAAATATTTAGTCTATGTTTATCACTCTGGCTTCACAAGCAAAAGAAAGTTCCAGTTTTTCTCAGTTATCAGAACAATGTAGGATGCTTATAAAAACTTAAGCAGGATGAAGTTTGACATTATATTTGGTTTCCAAACAGAAAGTTTCCCAGTACCTATATGCATAAAGTTCCCTTGAGACTGACCTAGCAACAGAGAATCTCTTCAAGGATAAAAGCAGAAAAGTGTTTATTATATTCATTCCCTACTGAGAATATAAATGAGTAGAGACATTATTATTAAATCCCTTTGAATTGGATTTTTTTCTCCAACAAGTCCCATTTACTATTATTAGTTTCATTTTAAAGTCACTGTGAATTCAGATGTGAGGAAAGAAATGCCTTATTCAAATGAAATATCAGCCATGATTTATACACGTGAATGCTTTAGGCAAAAAGTAAGATGAAAGCACTTTATTCTTCACTTAGAATTCTTTTCCACAGCTCATAAGTGAAATTCCTTCTTGCTGTGGTTATTGAGTTTAAAGCCACTTAAGTCTCTGAGAAAATCATGGGAAAGGTGCTCTCTACTCGACTCAGGCCCATTGCTGAGGCAGAAGGTCTGGAGTCTCAGAAGCAAATGAGATACAAGAAATTAACCAAGATGACTGCAACAAAGGAACACATAGGAGACAGTCTCACTCGATTTCTGTGTGGAGGAGTGGGTTAAAAGTGGGAGTAACTGGACAAGACTGGATTTTAAAGAGCTTGAAAACTAGATTGAAAATTTAGCATTTCCCACTAATCAACAGCGAGTCGTTAATATGTTCTTGAGAAGTGGAATAATCTAATGCATGTATTTCAAGAGAATTTGTGTAATAGCGGTGTTCCAGTTTAGTTGTACTCAGGGAGGACAGATTTGGAGCAATCTACAACTGCAACAGTAATGTCCTGAGTAATTTGGAAAGGGACGGACAGGCAGATGGGTCTAAAAGGCACACTTGACCCTTGAACAACTAGTTATGAACTGCATGGGTCCACTTACATGCAGATTATTGGACATCTTTTTTGGAGAAAAAAATGTTTATTTTATTTAAGAATATAGTGTGTAATACATATAACATATAAAATATGTGTTAATTGTTTATGTTATCAGTAAGGCTTCTGGTCAACAGCAGGCCATCAGTATCAGTAGTTTAGTTTTTGGGGAGTCAAAGTTATATGTGGATTTTTGACTACACAGACGGGTCAGTCCCCCTAACTGCTGTGTTGTCAAAGGTCAACTATAGTTGAAAATTTCAAAGAAAAAGGAAGACTTTGGTGGAAATATGGACATATAAAGAGATAGAAGACTAGAACATAATTGTGAAGCTTCTAGCCTTCAAGATCGAGAAGATAGTGGACAGAGCAAGACCATTGGGAGTGTGTTTGCCATTTACATCTAGATTTGGGTGTGGAAGACCAGTTTGATTTTGGCATGTGGAGTTTGTGATGACATGAGACATAACACTAGATGTATTTAGTAGGTAGTGTGAGGGGTATGGTATTGTAGTCAACTGTGTAAAAATACCATAGTGGCTAATTTGCCAAGGGAATTCAAATGAGAGAGAAGAGCAGAAGGAATAAGAAAGACATTTAATGAAAGAGAAAGCTATGCCGTGAAAGCAGAGTGAAGGAATAGGAAGAGCAGGAGAAGGAGAGACAGAACAATGTGATGCTATGGAAACAGAGATAGGAGGCTTTTAGGAAGTAGACGGATACCAGGGTCAAATTTTTTTTTATTTTGGTATCATTAATCTACAATTAGATGTGCAATATTATGGTTATTAAACTACCCACTTCATCAGGTCCCCCCCACTAACCCTGTTACACTCACCATCCATAAGTATAGTGAGAGACTATAGAATCATTACTTGTGTTCTCTGAGTTGTACAGCCCTCCCCGTGCCCCCCCAACATTACGTCTGCTACTTGTAATGCCCCTTTTTCCCCTTTACCCCTCCCTTCCCACCCATCCTCCCCAGTTCCTTTCCCTTTGGTAACTGTTAGTCCATTCTTGGGTTCTGTAAGTCTGCTGCTGTTTTTTGTTTTGTTTTGTTTTGTTTCCCCCAGTTTTTTTCTTTGCTCTTATGCCCCACATATGAGTGAAATCATTTGATACTTGTCTTTTTCCGCCTGGCTTATTTCACTGAGCATAATACCCTCTAGCTCCATCCATGTTGTTGCAAATGGTAGGATTTGTTTTCTTATGGCTGAATAATATTCCATTGTGTATATGTACCACTTCTTCTTTATCCATTCATCTACTGATGGACACTTAGGTTGCTTCCATTTCTTGGCTATTGTAAATAGTGCTGCGATAAACATAGGGGAGCGTATGTCTTTTTCAAATTGGGCTGCTGCATTCTTAGGGTAAATTCCTAGGAGTGGAATTCCTGGGTCAAATGGTATTTCTATTTGGAGTCTTTTGAGGAACCTCCATACTGCTTTCCACAATGGTTGAACTAATTTGCATTCCCACCAGCATTGTAGGAGGGTTCCCTTTTCTCCACATCCTCGCCAACATTTGTTGTTGTTTGTGTTTTGGATGTTAGCCATCCTAACTGGTATGAGGTGATATCTCATTGTGGTTTTAATTTGCATTTCTCTGATGATTAACAATGTGGAGCATCTTTTCATGTGCCTGTTGGCCATCTGAATTTCTTCTTTGGAGAAGTGTCTATTCATGTCCTCTACCCATTTCTTAATTGGATTATTTGCTTTTTGTTTGTTGAGGTGTGTAAGTTCTTTATATATTCTGGATGTCAACCCCTTATCGAATATGTCATTTATGAATATATTCTCCCATACTGTAGGATGTCTTTTTATTCTACTGATGGTGTCCTTTGCTGTACAGAAGCTTTTCAGCTTGATATAGTCCCATTTGTTCATTTTTGCTTTTGTTTCCCTTGCCCGGGGAGATACGTTCATGAAGAAGTTGCTCATGTTTATGTCCAAGAGATTTTTGCCTATGTTTTTTTCTAAGAGTTTTATGGTTTCATGACTTACATTCAGGTCTTTGATCCACCTTGAGTTTACCTTTGTGTATGGGGCTAGACAGTAGTCCAGTTTCATTCTCTTACATGTAGCTGTCCAGTTTTTCCAACACCAGCTGCTGAAGAGGCTGTCATCTCCCCATTGTATATCCAAGGCCAGGGTCAAATTTTTGACCAACATCAAGGACATGAAGGTGAAGCAGAAAATGACTAAATGAGGGTGTTGGGTGTAGATCACAGTAAGACATGAGCAGCAACAGAATAAACTAGGCTTGGAGTAGATTGCAGCGGCAGAAACAGCAGGCTCAACTGAAAGGGTTTCTTTTCAGATGGGATTCTTGGGGCCTGGGAGAAATTCTGAACCTGAGATGGAAGACGCTGCTTATTTTGAAACAGGGTGCAGTAAGATGCCAGGATGAGCCTGATAATGGTGCCAATGCTCTGACCTGAGGGAGAGAGGGAGACAGAAGAAATGATGAAATACTCTGTGTTCGGGTTCATTGTAAAAGACAGTCGCATAACCCACTTCTAACTGGTTAGAACCAGAATCTCCAGAGCCTGCTTACTTCCTACTCGCACTGTGAGCACAGACTAAAACCAGATGTGTCGTGACCTTATCAAAACCTACACACAGGCAGGAGGCCATAACGTGCTGTTTAAATACAGCCCACGTGTGGCTAATGCAGGCCCTCATTTTCCATGATGTACTTACGGGGCTGGGGCCCAGCAAACTGCAAAGTCCCCAGGCTAGCGTTTTACAAAGAGCACATTCCCCTGAGAGAAGCCGGCATCCTGGACAGAGAAGTCACGGGGTGGTCCCTCCCCAGCACTGACATGTTCCCCTTAAAATTTAAGTCACCTATGAGAAATATGACATATCATTCGGACCCTCTTCAGTTTTCTCATAATTAGAAAAAATGCAGATGGGTCCTTGAAAGGCCAACTTGCACAAACTGGAAACCACAAACAAGAGTGTTTTTGTGGGTTTTTTCCAACATGACTCAAATAACAGGCCCCTGCACTTCCCCTGTGGTTCTGTTCACCATCCAGTGTGTCACTGGGAATTTTTTTAACTTTTGACATTTTTCTGAATTTGTTTTTGTTGTGTCTTTTTAGACCACCCTGAAAAAATTTCCCTTTAATTTCTTTCCTCTCTCTCTCTCTTACACACACACACACGTGCACACACACCCGTGCACACACACAGTCTCTTTCCCTCTCTGATTTTGAGGAGAACGTTGGCAAAATTTCATTTTTCACCTTCAAGTTCCAATTCAACAAACGGGCTGGATATAAACTGTACGCTGATCAGCCATTTATTCTTGTTTTATTTTGAGAATAGCTATATTGCGTTTGGGGACAACACTAAAGGGTTTCTGTTTAAAAATACAAAGAAGAAAAATGTAAGGAAATCTTTCAGATGCCACCATACAAACAAACACAACCAATATGAGCCATCCTTTAGCTAGCTCTTCATGTATATTTATAAATATATATATATATATATGTTTATAATTTTGCAAAATGGGATCACATATATTTTCTATAAGCAGCTTCTTTCACTCAGTATACCATGTATATCTTTCCTAGTCACAATGTACCACTACACCATCATTTTTAATAGCTCCATCATACTACATGACATACTGTGCTTTTCTTAGCTAATCTCCCAGTGGAGAGCATCTATGTTATTATGATCTTTGTTCTGTTCAGATTTCAAGAAACAGCCCTGCACATAGATAGTTTCTCATTTTCTCCTCTGCTTCCTATCAGTGGGTCAGCAACCCTTTCCCCTTGATGCCTCCCTTCCTACTCAGATTGGCTTCAGGGGGCTTGAGAGCGATCCTGAATATGAAGAGCTTTCATGGAAGCCAAATTTTTATGCTGCTCTGGGCAGATGAGGTCAAAGGAAGGAAGTTGCATGCAGCCTGATTGTGGTTCAACACCCAGGAGTATGTCTCGAAATAACTGAAATGAATGAGATAATATAGATGTAAAAGTGGGGCTGAACTTGTAAAGCCCAATCATCGTTAAGACAAATACCATTATTGTGATGTAATTACAGAAAGAATTGCTTCATTAAGTGGAGGATTCCGAGATCTTTACTGTTTGCCCTGAAGTTGGATGGATAAGGTCCAGCATTTACAAGACACAGTGTCCTTAGGTGAAGGTGGGAGCAGGCGGACCTCTTATATATCACTCTCTACATTTCTAAGATTCCAAACTGGAGTTAACATTGAATTGAGCCTTAGTCTCACTACCACCTCCTTAAATCCTTGCCTCCAAAGGTAGTTATGCTGAATAAGGGACTCTTGCATATCTTAATTTTGGCGGATTCTTGGCAGGTAGGCCAAGGAAGATATTTGAAGTCACAGAAGCTTTTCAGAGTGCCTGTTTAAACCACAACTTTCATAAAAATATGTAAGTTTCCAACTCGGATTTCATGGGTCTCAAACAGGACTAACACCCCCACACACAGACATATATATGGGTGTTCGGGTAGCCATTAGATGGATGAAGAAAAAATAGCAATAAGAAGGTGCAGGCACATTCCAATAATCCATTTCATTCCCAGGTATAAATCCTGAAAAGATAGGACATGCTAGACAGCAAGGCATATTTGAGTAAAAGTTGTTATGACAACCATGGGAAGCGGGGCAGCAGAGGCACCAGGCTTTGATAGTGAACAGGTGTCCCCCCAGGAAAGCTCTCCTGCCCAGTTCCTAGGAACCAGACCTGGCAGCATGTAGGCTGAGAGTCTTGACTGCAGTGTTCTTACAAATACATTGAGGGAAAGTAGCATTACCCCCACAAGTAAGAAAGGCCTCATCATTGCAGAGTGAAGATTTGTACTTGAAAATGTAATGCTTCCCCAAGGAGAAACTCAAATAAATTTCGACTTTTTAATAAAAGAAATAGCATCCTCAAGTAAGGGGCAAAATGCATGTATTTTCCTAGGGGCCAACTCTTGGTAGCCCACCACTGGCCACTTAGCCAGTCTTGGGAGAGGGCGCTGAAATAAAAGTGAAAGAATGTACCTGCAAGCGCTTTGAAGAGGTAAATAGTGTCTGGCGTCTAGGAATTACACTGATGGGCTTCGCCTCTGTCCTATAACATCCTCAGGGTGTGAGGAAGAGCTTAGGAAAAGGGTCTTTAAGGACGGAAAGAGCTTGCATTCACCTGTAGCTTTTGTTTCTTCTTAAAATTAGGACATTCCCTGAAATAGTGTGTGAGTCTCTTCTTGTCGAAATATTTGCAGTGGCTTTCCATCAAGTAAGTCTGGTGATTATTAATTAGAGGGATCTTACCTCACGGGTTATTTGTCTGTAAGTACAGTGTACTTAAAGCTCTGGCAAAGTATTTGCCTACAGCTTGGATTTTTCTGGAAGCTTGGATAAAAGAAAGTCACAGTTGTTCTAATAAAATGAAACAGATATGCTGGAGTACAAGGCAACATTAAGATATATTATTTTACTTACCTTTTTAAATTATCCATATAAATTCTCATACTAAAACTTCAAAACTTTTCCTTTTACAGTCAAATGAAGGTAGGAGCATTCATATATTCTCACCAGCCTTGGGGATAGTCTGTGGAAAACTCTGAGAGGCTTTACCTAAATGTAGAGCACAGACTCCTGGCCCGGTATTTTAAACTCCTTCATGTGGTCCCAATATTCCTCTTCAAACTTTTTCCACCACCCTTTTATCTGAAATCTGCCTGCAAGCTGGCAAATCCACCCCCTCACTATCCCTGAGGCATGCCAAGCCCTACACGACACCCCAACCAGTTCCTGAGTAAAGGTTGTCAGCACATCCATGGGATGCAGGGGGCAACAGAAACACCAGGTTTTGACAGTGAATTCCTCATTGTCCACCACTTCTCCCTAACTCTGGTTTCTCAAGTTCAACTTCAATAAACTCTCCAGCAACTTCTTAGTGGTTATCTTCTTCTCTAAACCATATAAATTTTTTTCATGTGATTTGTCATTAGTAGCAAAATACATTGCATGGTTAAAAAATATATATATATATAGCTTTCTTTTAATTATATTTATCATCTTCCCAACTTAGACTGAATATACCCAGAAGGGAGGACTTTTCGTATGCTCCACAGCTTCTGACCTGGTATCAAGCATGCAGTAACAGATGACAATACCTTCACAGCATGTTAGAGATCACTGAATCTGAATTTCTCACTTCAGAGATAAGAAAATAGAGACTAAAGAAAAGTGTCGGTGGAATGAATGTGAATGAGAGAAAAAGAGAGAGGCAACCTGGACTACTAGACAGAAGAGTGATTTCATTGAGTCTCTTTTTAGTTCTGGTGAAGATTAGTTTTACATAAATCCCTCTAACAATGAGAAGAAAGAGAAACAGACAGAGGGGGACTGTCACTATAGCCTAAGGCACATGGATTAGGTCAGAAGTATGGAATTTTGCTAATGGAAAGGTTGTTTTGTTTCCTCCTGGCCTCTGGGGATCTTTCATGCTGATCTGAAAGAGGTCTGGTATTTCCTGCAGGCAGGAGGCACTGCATTCTTACAATTCCCTCCTCTAGACCAGCACTAGGCTGGCCTCCAGTTTTAGGATGGGTTTATGTTGGAGTTCTACCCATTCATAAGCAAAACCCTAGTCCTACACCAGCCCTCTGAAGGTTTCTTGACAATTCCTCTCCCCACAATTCCTGCATCACCACAACAGATGTTTGCTCAGACGTGCTGCGCCCCGTCTGCGAGGTCAGTTGTGGTCCAGAGCTGAATGAAGTGGGAACGCTCGGGGCGGGGAGTTGCTCAGATAAGATTTGGGGAGTGACCAGGTCTAGGTGGATCCAGGAACTAGTGAAGAGAATGGAGCTGAGTCATTACCAGAATCACAATCTAAACAGTGGCAGTCAGAGGAGTTCCCAACCTCTGTCCCCACTGAGTGGGTTTAGGGACAATTACTCAGCTGAGCGGCACCATTGTGTCCCAGACAGACTCCCATGGTAAACAGGTTTGGTGAGTTCCCTGACAACCAGACAGAGTTGAGGTTTATGACTCTTAACAATAATTATTTCTGGGACAGGATTGGTTTCTCCAAAGACAAATTTGTGCTCCCAGCTGGGTTGCCTGTATCTTAAAGTCCAAGGAAGGTCTCTGTGTCTTCAACTCTGACGTTTCTCACTCTCCCCTCTAATACTGCACAACAGGACGATGCAAACAGTATCCTCGCAGAAACTAACTCTAGGGCTTGTTCCAGTCATGGCTGTTATGATGCTCAAGTTAACACAAGTGAACCACTGAGCCCTCACTTGGCTTAGTAAACAGGAAGGAAACAAAACACTGATAGGGGCCCTTTGCCACATGAAATATTCATATGTTGATTCTCCTGTCCAAGCAGGGCTATTCCCTAGTAAGGCCCTCGGGAAGGCATGGGGCAGAAACATAGTTGGGGAATTAAATAAATTAATACCCTGTAAAGGCTTCTCCTTGCACTTAAACAAAGACTTTGAACATGGCTTTCTTGCATAATCTGGCCCGTGCTGACCTCTCCTGGACAAGCCTGGCTTGTCAGCATTCTACAGTGATCCCCCCCAACCCCCCAGCTCAGCCCATCTTACCGACTTTTAACACTCTGGACAGCTCAGCTCATATATATGCTGTAATTGAGACTCGTGCAAGGTTGGGACCTCTCGATTACATCCTTTTAGAACCCCATGTTATTTTTCCTTCCAGCACTTACCAAATATGACTATTTGATTAAATCCAACAATTTCACAAGACTGGAAGCTCCCCAGGAGGCAGGCATCAAATCTACCTTGTCACTTTGCACCCAGCGTCCAGAACTGTGCTGGATCTAAGGAGCCAGGGGACCACTAGATACTTAATTCAGGCATATGTTTCTATGTAGGTATTTGACTTGTCTTTTCACCTTGTCAAATTTGTGTTTAATGTTTGTTTGTTTTTAATTGCAAGTAACATGGTAAGGTGGAAAGATCACAGGCTGTGAAGTTAGATGCACCTGAATTTCAATGGAGCTGTTACATTTTATTTGTATAGGCTCAGTTACTAATGTTCACTGGAACACCCACTTTCACTTGAAAGTATTCACTTGGCTTGATGATGTCACTTTCTTATGAGTCTCCTCCTAAATCTCTGAACATTTCCTCATTTTTTTCCCTTTGACCCCAGAGTTCTATTCTTCATCCTCTTCTCACTGTGCATCCTTTGCATAGGGCTCTCATTTGGTCTTATAATATCACAACCTAAACCTGAATTTTTCAACCGCCTTACTAACATGTCCACAAAAGAACAATATGAAAGTGTTGTAGTTCACCCCAGAACCACGTTATAGGGATGTACATGCGTCATTTGTAATTTCTGTGTACTTTGAAGTTTAAGATAATATTTTCGTGCATTACTTATGGTTTGTTCTTAATTACTGTAAGAAATGTATTTGGCACAGAACTAATTCAGATTCACTTACTCTGTAATAAAGACAGATCCTGTAAATGTACGATCTATAATACACAGCTGATATACTATCTATTGCAAGAATAAACATCTAGTATTTTCATTGAGTGATCTCAGAGATCAGAAATCCCTTTTGGTCTGTCCATAGAACTTTGAGTTTAAGTACAGTGTTCATCCATCAGATATCTAGACAGCTTCTCAGGGCAATAAAATCCACAGGGAGGGTGATATGTGCTCTAAAAATAATTCTAAAAGAAGGTTCAGATATTAGGATAAGAAGTATGTCATTCAGACATATTTCTGTGTTAAGGAAGGCATTCACGAACTTACTAAAACAATCTGAAATGAAATGGCCTTCCTTTAAGAGAAAGAATAAAGATTTGGCTGATAATGGTCTGGCAAAAATCAAAGCTGCCATTCATCAAAGAGAATGGTTTTACTTTGTATTTAAGTAGCCTCTGCCTGGACACACTTTGAGCTTTTGAATAATCCTAGGTTATAGTAAATGTTTTTCAGTTACTCTGCAGCCCCTCAGAATAAGAAAGGCAAAAAGAAATCAGATTGTAGTTGTGGAAGGTACAAGTAAACAGACCTTAGCCACTGAGATTTGCTTTCCAACATACTTCTGCCCAGCAACATGCTCATGTTATCTCTGGAATCAGTCATTGCTTGGAGACACCTGGAAGTAAGTGTCTGGCCTGAGTATTTCAGCGCCAGGCAAGTTCACTAGATTTGGTGAGACCGAGAAATGACAAGGGAACATTCTTAGGGTAAAAGGGTTTATACCCAGCTTTATTCTCCCTGCCATAGGTCCAGCATTAGAACCACATCTGCATCCAGCATTCTGCAGGTCCATAATCTACCTCCGTCTCTGCCTCCACCCAGAGCACTGGGCAGAGCTCTTTATATAGTGACTCAGTCAGTAATAGCTCATTGCCTGTGGGTGTGGAATCAGTAGCCTAGCAGGAGGCCAGTTACATCATCAAGTAGCTTAGGGTCAGGTGAGGATCCTGGCCATGGGAACTTCCCTTTTTCCCACAGTGAGATAACTAAGAAGATGTCTCATTTTGGCTCTCCTGAACACCACTTATCTAAAGTCACAACACAACAAACACTAGAATAGTTGGCTTCAAAGGTAAAGCCTAACTTCTCTTTCTTTTAAAATAGAAAAGGAAGGACAAGAAGAAAAAGAGAGAAATACTGAAAACATTTTCCACACAGACTCTACCCAATACCAGTAATCAGGTGTCCAACATGCTTACATGCCCAGAGCTTAGGAGCCTTGAAGAAACTGTCGACCATGGTGCCTGCGACCTGATTTAATCCCTCGATTTGTTGACAAACCCTTCAGGCATTTATTCAAGCCCATTTATGATAATGTTATGCTGTTTTACATAAATTTCCATATTTGATAACTGAGCCAATATTGGTTTAAAATACAGTAATTGGAATATGGAAACAAGCAGACCTCACTTTCAGTGATCACATGAATCATTTAACCCATTTGATGGACAGAAAGACTAACCAAATCGGTAATATCTCAGCACAGGGGGCAGGGTAGGGAATAGTATCCAGCATGACAGATCCTGAGAAGCCAGTGTATATAATAAACAGCAAAAACCCTGCTGGCCCTATGTCTTGCCAATGGGTTTCAGCCCCAGGCAAGTTTGCTATGGATTCAATGTGACCAAAGAAATTGACAGTAAAACGTTCTTGGGGTGAAAGGGTTATGCCAACTTTATTTCCATGGCAGGTCAGTCACTAAAATCCCATGCACTCAGAGCGAGTCTGCATGCAGCAAGCCAGTCTCTGCCTCTGGGCCCCTCTGTCTGCACAGCTGTCCTCTGGGCCTCTCTGCCTGCACAGCTGTCCCACACAGCCGTCCTCTGGGCCTCTCCGCACAGTCGTCCCACACAGCTGTCCTCTAGGCCTCTGGCCTCGGCACTGCCACCACTCCCGCCTCTGCTCTGCTCTCCTGCAGCCTTGCAGCAGTGCCACCGTGTCGCACCCAGAGCACTGGGCGGAGCTCTTTATATAGAGTCAACAGCCATGTATTGCCCACAAAAGTGCAGTGAGCTAATCAACTAGGGCCAGGTGAGAATCCTGGCCACAGGAACTCTCATTTTATCCACACCCTAACACACCAAGAAACATTAATTTCAGAATCTCTGGTGATGGAGAATGCAAGTTTTCCATTTTTATTTAAAATGGATACAATTCAAGCTGTGATGTTTAAAGACGTCTCCAGCTAGTGGGAGCTAATTATTTACTCCTTCCTCTCATTTCCAAGCCCATCCTCTGTGATCTGGGGTCCCCTTTGCCGACTTGCTTTTGATGTGCATCTGACACCAGGAAGCACCGGGCAACAGAGACAGAGGGAGGGAAGAAGCTGGAGGAAACTCCTCCCTGTGTTCCAGCGCCCGTGAGCAGTGCTCAGCAGCAATGGACAGTGACTGCAGCTCTCAGCAGGCCCAGCACCTGGCCCAGATTCTTCCTCAGTATCTGATCTACAAAACAGCGAGCACAACTAAATGGCCGTTAGTTTGTGCCACTGTATCTTGGATCATTCCTCGTGCAGCAGTGGTAACCAGAACACTAGACTTTTAAAATTTGTCCTCTTGGTAGGTGGTCAGATAATATGTACTGAATAAAAGATTGCATGCAGAGAAACCAGCTGGAAGATGGTGGTGGCAAGATCCCGACAATATCCTCTATTGACTCCCTAAATTTGCATCAAATTAACCCTGGAATGAAGGAACAATCCAGAAACAGTTCAGAAAACAAATCCTTCTATATACAGTAGTTTTGTCTCCTCTCTTAGTGAAGAGAAGACGGGTTTGTTTTGTTGCTTTTTAACTTTATAATTGAGAATGCCTGCTTGTTAAATATTTGCACAAAGTAATCTCTACATTTCCTGTCCTACCAACTCAACTTCCTTTTTATTCTCATCAGTTCCTGAGACTAGACTAGATTTTCATGCTATTTCAAGAATTCAAGGAATTTGTGTTTATCTCACAATCCCAGAATTGGTAGACTTCTGAAAGAGTGATTGTTAAACAAGCTTTCCTTTTTAATAGATTAGCACAGACATTCAGATGAAACACAGATTTTAAATGTTTACATGAACACCACAATATCACCCAGCACAGCTCACCTCAGATCTTGGTTTCTGATATAACTCCCCAATAAAAATAACCAGCGCTCCTTAGAGAAGAGACTGATTCTTCAACTGGGACAGGAGATATACAAGAAGAGCCAGGGTCCCCTTGTTGTTCCAAAAAGTAAGGAACTGCTCAAAATATCTAAAAGCCCACATTGACCCGGGTATGTTGAAGAGGATCCAGGGGGTATGTTTGACATAAGAGCCAAATCAAACAGCTCCCAATATTCAAATCTAAAATAATTTGTGAATAGCATAAATAATTATTGGGTTATAATCCACAGGATAAGTACCCATGAATTCATACTTACATATAAATAAATGATGCAATAAATAAATAAATGGAGAGGATAGGTAAATTTCCCATTTGGAAGAATTCCAAATAATTAATGCAGATGTTCTGCTCTTAAGGAAGTGTGCCGTAACTCCTACCCCCTGCACTTCTTTCCAAGGAAAGAGTAACTTTGCAGTGGAAATGGGCAAACATCACCTCAAGCCAGGTGGTCATGTCTAACCTACCATAACAAATGAGTCATAGCCTGTGCCCTTGATAGGATGTGATAAGGGGATTTCGCCTCTGTGACTTTTTTCTAAAAACACATTGCCCCAATCTAATCATGAGAAAAACGTAAATTCCAATTATTGCTGGGCATTCTAGACACACCTGACCAGCACTCCTCAAAACCACCAAAGTCATCAGAAAGAAGGAAAGTCACAGAGATTGTCACAGCCAAATGGGGTCTAGGGAATATGTGACTCATCAATATAATATGATATCGTGGGTGGGATCCTGGAGCAGTAAAAGGACATTAGGGAAAAATTGAAGATATCTGAATTAAGCATTTACTTTAATTCATAATAATGTATTCATATTGGCTCATTAATTGTGACAAATGTACATGCTAATAAAAATCTTAATAGTAATGATAATAGGAAGGATTCACGTATACAGGATCTGTCTCTACCACCTTCACAATAGTCCTGTAAACCCAAAAACTGTCCTAAAGTAAATTTATATGTTTGAAAAATGTTCACGTGTAGTGAGGTTGTCAACATCAAAAGAAAGATGACAGATATTCAGCAAAGCGCTGAGCTACGTGCCCAGCTTCCCTGTTGCCTGTTGTCACGATGACTAGATCTGCAAGTACAAGCTGAATCCATACATGTGGCTGCTCCTAAAGGGCCGTATCAAATCTGCCAAGTTTGGTGATTAAAAGGGTGGATGTTGCCATAGTAAGGCTGTTCCAAGCATTTAGAAAACGCAGCTTAGTCATCTGCCTATTCTCTCCTTCATTAAGTTTAATTTATGGATTATGAATTTCAGTGCAGTGAAATTTTGAAAACAACAGCAAATTGTTCCACAGCAGTGGGATGGCATGGGGGCTGAGGCCCACAGTTCTTAGAAACAAAGAGGGGAGATACTGAAAGAGAATAATGGTGTCACATTGTTGAGCTGGTCCTATAACAGAATAACTACACCTAACTGTCCCCATGCCTTCCCACTTAGCTCTGTCCCAAGGCCATTGCAAAGAATTCACTTTAAGTATTCCATGGGTGCTCCATTTTAACTGTTGCCTTAAACTTCGTGAGGTAATTAAAACTGCAATTTTTTTTAAAAAGTTAAAGCAGAAACAGATCCCGATCTTACTGATGTAATTGCGAGAATGTACCCCATTTTTCAACTGTAATATTTAAAATAAACTCCTAAAAAATGTGATACAAATGGGAAAAGGCTATGCAGCGCTTCCAGAAGTGACTCTGAAGACAAGCTCTGTAACACCCAGGCCACATGTCTGCCTAAAAGGACAGAGAAACGTAAATTAAGATCTAAACACTGACCACAGAAAGGGGAAAACCGTCATTCAAGACGGAGAAGATACTTTCCTCATGGAGCTTCACAGTTTTCCACTGGCTCTGGGTTAATTTGTTCTCCAAGCAGGGTTCTGAGGATGTATCCAATGGAATGATCAAAATATTCAATTACTGAATTTAATAAATCTAAATTATTAAATTGTGGAAGTATTTTTGAAAGTTTTTCTTTCACTTCAGACTCTTGCCCTGCCTCCGTGTACCCCGTCTGGCAGCCCCACCTCACCATGACTTCTAGTCCAGCCTGTTTTTCATGAAAATTGGTAGGCTTTCCTTTAAACACTGACACAGAGAGAGCTGGGCGCAGTGAGATCCTGAGTTGGAGTAACATTTCTGATGACCCCTGGGGCTAAGGTAGTTGCAGGGGCAGGACTCAGAGAGGCCAAGAAAAAAAGAGACTCCAGAGGACAAAAAGGAAGATTATCTCTTTACCTACAAAAGGGCAAAAACAAGAGTAAGTAAGGAGGAGGCAAGTGATGGTAGGAACCGAAAAAAATCAAGACTGTAAAAAATCCTCAGTGATTTGGCAAATAGGATTCCCTTTAAAATTGATGTATTGGCAAAATGACTTTTTGAAAATTGACCTATTTTTCTTTTAACAATACCATGCTTTTTTTCATGAAACCAAATTGTGGACTTTACTAAGAAGTCCTTTACTAAGAAGAAATTCATAAGTTTTTATAAATTAATGGGGAAATGAACTTTTACATAGCCATGCACACATTCCTCTTTCTGATTTGCTACACCAGGCTACCCTGTGCCTTGAGTGACAGCCCACAATGATCTGAGTCTCAACATTTTTCTCTATTTAAGGGAGGCAGGAAGGTGGAGGACGAGAGAGGAACTTCTTCCTTTTCTAACTTCTGAGTCAAAGCAGCCTACGTATGACTAGTGTCTTCTGTCTTGCTTGAAAGGAACCCACTCTGACCCCAGGAACCTCTCACTTTGGATATGGGCCACATGGAGCCCAGCGTTGAGATTACAAAACAAACATGTTCTCACCTTATCACACTAGTCTTTCCCAGGAACAACCGTGTCACTGTTCCCTGAATACATTGTACTTAACCTGACGTCCTCTCTGTGATCACCTCTCCTTTCTGACTCTCTGACCCCCCACCTATTTGTCAGGGGCCAGTTTAACAGCCCCTCCTCTATGCCTTCCCTGGCCAACCTGACTACTTCTAATCTATTCCTTCTGTAAATTTACACTAGGAAGAAACTCATCTGAATTTTGAGCCCTTTTGGTTTGCATAACTTAGAAGTTAATGAGCAACAATTGAATAGGACATTATCATTCCCTGTATCACATAATGAGAACACAAACAGGCCCCCTAAATACAGCGTCTTGCAGTTCTTTTTCCATTTCCATGTTCACAGCAGTTCTGTACCTGTTGAAGAAGCTCTTTAAATGCCCACTTCATAACCACGCGGATTAAGGAATGAATGAACAGGTTAATGGGTGCAGCGACTAGACTAACCATTGCAGACATGAACAGAAGAAGCCTGAGGACGAGGAAGCGACAGAGCAACGAATCAGGTCAGAGCAATTTTATTGGCTCAGAGCTCACACTTACCCACCGAATTCACAGCTTTCTTTAGGGATTGGAAGTTGGTTGCTTTGGAAGAGCCATGGCAAAGAAAGTGAGAGGACATCAAGAGAAAAACGAACGCTTTCATGAACATGGACCTCTGCATGAAAAGCCTTCTATGGACACCAAAGTCATGGAAGGCAAACCTAAAAAAAGTTTCCTTTCCCAGAACCCAACAGAAAAATAATCACTGAACATCTTTCTTCAATCAAGTCTGCATTGCCAGTAACGAGGAAGCCCAGACAACTCTATCTCCTGTTTATAGAAAACTTGTCATCACGGGATGCAGGGAAAACTATGTATCCGGTTGACTTTCCTGTAAGCTATCACCCTCCCTCTAATGCCCTATTCTTTTAGAGTACAATTTATTGTCACTACCTGTAACCCAAAGACCATATTGGGGCAACCCTCGTGTTCCTCATGGAACCCGCAGTTCCATAAGGGAAGAGATTACACCTGCCTGAGATTTCATTTCACCCCACGCTCAGGAGTTTTGGAAAGCAGGCTTTAAAGTTCAACGTGGGGTCCATCTGAGCAAGCCCAGGATTCAGACTAGTTCAGTTTTCAGGAGCAAGCCCTCCTGAGTCAGTGCCTTGCAGAGATGTCTTTTGTTGTAAACTAAACCAAGATCAGTAACTCGATACAAGGCATTTGTGTTTTGCTTGCCTTCAGCCGGCAAATGCCAACGCTACACAAATGTTCTAATGATACTGCTGTTCGCCAACTTACTGCAGAGACAGCATCGCCAGAATAAAGCCGGCCGTTGTTACTGCTGACTCCATCACTCAGAAGAAGGGGACAGCATGTAATTCTGGCTCGGGTAATCTGCGTGCAACAGGACTTCTAGAGTCTGCATAATTTCCTTATTGTGCCCAGATGTTGCATGACTTTACCAGTAATGCATATTTTAAAGAATGTGTCTTAATGGTTTATCCTCTGTGTGTGTGTGTAAATACTTTGCTGACCATTTGAGAATAAATTGCGAAGATAATGCCCTTCTACTTTAGTGTGTATTTTCTAAAAATAAGGGCATTCTCTTACAAATCCAGAGCATGGTTTTTCAAGTCAGGAAACTTACGGAAACTCTATTATCTAATCTACAGATCTTAGTCAAGTTTCATCATGTCTCCCACTAATTTCTGTGTAGTGTAAGGATTTTTTTTTCTAGCCTAGGATCCAATCCAGGATTAGGGTTGCATTTGGTTGTCTTGTGTTTTTATTCTCCATTAATTCAAAATAGTTCTTCAGCCTTTCTTTGTCTTTTGTTATCCTAATATTTTTTGAGGAGTAGTGGCCATTTAGGAAGAATAACCCTCAATGGGGAATTTTCTGAAACCTCTTTATGGTTAGATTTGCATTACATTCATGGCAGCAAGACCCAGAAGCCTGTGTAATTCTCAGTGCGTCTATCAGAAGGTATATGGTATCTATTTGTCTCACAGAGGGTTAAAGACTCTGAACAGATTAAGGCATCCCAGAGTGAAGGTTCAGTTATGAGTGCAGTGTCCAGTAAATCCTTTCCACTGAACAGAAAAGACTCAGGTCAAAGGAGACTAAAGTATGCGAGTATCCCATCAAATATCAATGTAGCTGCAATTGAGAGGAGAGAAAGAGAGAGAAGGAAAGGCAGAATACAGAAAGCAAAGAATAGCTCAAAAGAAGAATGTTTGGAAAATAATTGTGGCTATCGTAGAAAAAAATTTTTAGACTTCCAAATTTTTGAAATCTGACCTTTGTCATTGACTGGAGATCTGCAGGATGAAGCTACCAGTAAGTTAAGTGATAACTGCACCTCCCGCAGTACCAATGCCTCAGATATACAGCCCCCTTTGTTTATGAGTGCAACTCAAGCCCCTTCCAACACTACCATCTTTCCAGGAATTGTTTTGGGATCCATCAGGTTCTTAAAAAGTAAAAACAACAATGAATAATGTACATTTCCATATGATACACTTTCCTGACCTGGTGGTTTATTGCTGGCCTTCTCCAATCAGACCATAAGCTCTGTAATGAAGGCTGGGAATTTTGATTCTAAACAATCTGTTCCCAGAGCCCAAAACAGAGGCAGGTACTCTTACCATCAAAAGTTTAACTCCCAAGAATTTCAAGAGAGAAAGAATTTCAAGACTTAAGAATTTCAAGAGAGAAAGAGTCTGCCTCAAAATTACGAGTAATGGTCCATGTCTGAGGGATGGTAAAATTTCTTTTGTAGCCATTTTTCAGGAGATCTGTCTTTCTACGATCACTCAGAAATGACTCTTCTCTCAGGAAATCAATGAAAAATACATGCCATGGGAAAGAAGGTCCCTTTACATGTGTTTCAGGCACTGTCACTGCCCTTTGGTGGTGGTGGGCTGTTTGCAGGGGGGACCAGGAAGCGCCTGGAAGGAACTACCGGTTGGTGGAGCAACAAGGACAATAATATATATTTGAAAACAGTCCAATATATATTTTGAAAAAAGGGGTGATAAAAAAAAAGCAACCAAATGTACAATTTCAAAGCCAGGGCAGTCATAGTAAAGAAGGTGAAATATATGAGAGAGATTTAGATAAACCTTTGAAAAAGGAGATAGTCACATTATAACATTCATTGAGAAAGACATGCAAGAATATGATATTGAATATAGATAAAAGTGTTATGATTTTTGTTCAAGGGATAAAACATTGCCTATTTTTTTATTAGCATCTCATCTATTGATTCCAATCAACCCTATTGCCCATGGCCACATTTTAGAAGGAACTCAATTCTACAGATTGAATAGAGCTTTGTGTCAAACTGTCTAAAAGTTAAAAACTCCATTTAAAAAGCTCTGAAGTGGGTTTTTCTTGAATTTTATTGTCAAAACACTCATCTGCCTGGGCTAAAGGAGATGTGAATGTTCGATTTTTAAATGAACCCTTATACCTTCCAACTGCTCCTGGCCAAGAAGTGGAAAATTTTAAAGACTCTTAGTCTCTAAAGATGGTAAATTTTCCCAATGCCCTTCTCATATGTAGTCAAGGAGGAAATGAGAAAAGAAATTCTAGGGAGCCACAGAGGACAGTGGACAAAGAGCATGAGATACCCCCACCCCAGCAATGACTGAGCTCCTAGTCAAAGAACATGCCACATGCCCAAGATAGAGAGCTTTCTAAATATCTCCCCAGGGAATTTAGGAAACGCTGTCAATTTATACCTCTGTCAACTGTGTGCCAACCATTCTCCTCTCAGTAAAGAACAGCTTAGAGAGATTTCTTTATCCCTTTCTACCCCTATCTATTGGTGGTGTGTGTTGGGGGGGACCAATGAAGCTTGCTGTCTGGTTCATAAGTCTGCATCAAGGGGCCCCATACTTGGATGAGAGGTAGAGGTGACAGCGTGTTCTCCCTGATGATGGGACTCCTTAGCATCATCCAGAGATGCTAAACCTTCATCTGGATGCATAGCTGGACTTTTGGCTGTTCCCTGATTGGAAAGGGTTGTGAGCATTTGACATGCGGAAAGGAGAATGGACAGAATGTTTGGTGGTCAGAAGAGAAAACTGTGATTGGTCATTAAGGCTGGGCATAAATACTCAATTTCTCCCCATCTCAGGCATCCAGTAGGAATGGATTCTGCAATTTATTTCCACTCTTGTAGTTTTAAGATGGTCAGTGTCCTGTGTTGACCAATAAGATACAAAGCAGGGCATCTGTGTCCTCCCATACGCAAGCTTCGGGATTGGAGTGCTTATCGGCTGCTTCATCACCCTGGGTCCTGGAGCAAACAATGAGGCGAAGCAGAGCCCAAGGTGGCCCACAGGGCCTGTAGGAGGAAGAAGAATTTCTTCTCAAACTTTGCTGTACCCAGCCACAAGATTTTAACATTGTTTGTTAATGCAGCCTATCCTAACCTATGCTGACTAGTTCACTGACGATATTTTTTTAAGTATGAGTGCAATTATATTACCTACAGAGTGACATACTTTTTTTCTAGAAAGAAAAGGGGAGATTGGAGAGATATCTAAGAGAAGTGAACTAGAAGGAGAAAATGCAGATGACTGCTCTCAGTGAGAGACATTTCAAGGGAGGGAACCGTCTGTATGGGATTTAGCCCAAGTGGCTTTGTGAAATTTTCACAGTCATCCAAAAATAACTAATTTAGCTCTCAGGACAGCAGGTCATGTGCAAAGGGGACTTTCTATAACCCACAGTGCTGGGAAGATGGGAAAGCAAAGCATCAGCCAAGTCTTAAAATAACAAGGGCTAGCTTCTTGGACTCTTTCTGACCTAACAGCTCTTTGTGGTTAAAAATGAGAACAAAGAAAAATGAGTAGTCTCTCTTTTCTCACCATCAATCAGCAAACACTTCTAGGAAACAGGAGTGAGGCAGTCTTGCTTCTCTTTACCTTCCTCTGCTATGCATGTCAATAAGTAATTTTTTAATGGAAAAATAAATGTGAAAGAATGGATAATTGAATGAAATCTGTATCAATGGTTTGGGCCAAAGACATACCATTTTGGATACGTACAAGTCATTTTTTGGCAGCTAAGTAGAGGATATAACATAATACTCCTTTCACACATGCTTACACATTTAGGCCCTCCCAAGGCTCCTGATTTCATCATTTAAATATCCCATATCTGCTCCTATTCTCCAATTCTAGGGCTTCCTTTGGAACCTCATTATTTCTTGCTTAGACTATGTCCATAGCTTACTAGTTGGACTACAAATCTTCATCTTCACCCTGCAGTCCATCGCCACACAGCCCTCTGAATATGAAGCAGATTATCTATTTTCTTACTACAAAAACATTTTAGGCTTAAGTTAAAACATAATCAAATTCAACACCATAGCAAGTTAAAGGAACCCACATCTTGGTTCACTTAGATTCTCCAGTAAAATTTTATCCACTTCATTCTTAGCCAAGCACTGAATTTCCTGCATCCTTGGCTTGTTGCCTTCTCTTCATTGTCCTCAACACATTGCAAATGTGCATGACCTGTTCCATACTATCCTTTAGCAAAGACCTGTCCATCTGCCTGAAGATCCAAACATAACATCAGTTCACTACCTCTATTTACTGGGTGCCTACTATATCCCAGGCAATGTGCTGTACATTACAGTTGTCCTAAGATTAAATTCTCACAGCCTTTTGAGACAAGTATCATGAGGGCCATCAGCAAACTGAAGCTTAGAGATACAAATTAAATGCACCTAAGTCCACACAGCTAAGACTTGAGAGCTTGGGCAGATCCTGGGCTCCCCCTGAAGTCCATTACTGCTACCTGAAAATTGCCTCAGACCAAACTTAAATGTCCACTCCTACCTCTCACCATCTTTCTGGCACCTTGAAGCAAATTTATCCATAAATTTTGCCCCAGATCCTCTTACAGAACTCAATATATTATAATTACTTATTACACATCCCTCTCTTCAAATAGACCATGAGTTCTTAAAAGTTAGGTAATGCATTTTATTCAATTTTGCATTTTCTTTTGGGGTATATATCATTGCTGAGTCTTCAGGTTAGGCAAGACAACTTAACAAATTTTTCCTTGGCAAATGTTAAGGAAAAGAAAAGTGGGTAGAGCATGAGGGCAAAAGTCTGTTCACAGTGTGGGGCAGGGTGCAGGCACAATTTGAAAACCAAAATTGTACAAACTCTGTAACACTATATGGGGGGTGAAGATAATGTTCTATAGAGATATTCTGCATTCCCAGAGAAAGGAAGAAGATGTAACGGAGTTTAGAAATGACAAAAGCGAGAAGTTACAGAGTTGATGAAATCTGAAATACTTAGGCATTTTTCAGTTTGGTTTGTTTTTATAAACACACCTTTGCAAAGCTCACAGCCTGCGTGATTGCCACCGCAAAGGGACAGCAGTGGTCAAAGTAGCAAGTAGATTCAAAACAGGTGTAAGTGACAGAGACTGCTAACACAATGAGCCAAAAAGAATATAAAATAAAAATTAAGAAATAGAGTGCCGAAGACTTGCAGAAGGACATGATGATGATATATTGACTTTGAGCAAAGACTGTGTGGACACAAACATCAATCAAGAGATCCATTCAATGAACTTTAGGAAGACATTAGAAGCCTCTCAGACACTTCAGTAATGTTGACCAAGAATATTTTCATGACCGGAAAAAGACTTTCAAATTTCTAGGCCCTAGGCTACATAGACTATCAATTAATATTAATGAATATCATAACAGTGCAAATAAGTACCAATGCAAGCCTGACTTTGAAAGCTAGGACAGATGCACTCTTACACAACTTGCTGAAAAATAAAACACCACGTCAACAACAAAGCCTGAAACCTCCAGCGGACCTGCACAACCTGGTTCTAGGATATTAGCCAAATGTGCCAGCCACTGTTAAAACGGGGAAGCATCTAAAATCCAATCTGGTTCTACTTCCAATGACCACAAATATAAAAGTAAAAGAAGAGAATCAGGAAGAACAGTCCTTTGTTTTGCATAATCTGGCTTCAGGGATTGTAAGATACCCTGAGGAAAGCAAATGGACACACTGCATGGATGAGAAAACCCACTCCTAGCGATGGGAACAATTTCAGAAGCAGTGGGGTGTGCCTGACATGGAAATTTAGCTTTGCAGAATTCTGAACAGAGGGAAAGGGCATCCAAGGTTAGTTAGCCAAAGCTGGCTGAGGAGAGAGAATAGCTGAGTGTGAGGAGAGGGGAAAATGATTGCAGAGTAAACAAACATCCCAGCTTTTCCAAGAAAGCTTTTCTGAAACACCATGTACACTAAACTTTCTCATCTGTTTTGCTACATAAAGGAGTGAAATCAAGGCCACCAGCTCTCTTTTCCTAATGTTATGCTCAGAAAGTCAATTTTGTACCAAAGGAACACCTGTTAGGCATTTTCTGAATTAATATGGTTTAATATGGTTTAGTATGATTTTAGACCAGATTGTTAATGGCTCAATCAACAAGTATTTACTGGGGAACAACAAAGCACAAAGCAGGGGAGGCCCCCTGGGAGAACCAGAGTTTGATATGCATGTTTGAGAATGGCTCATTGTGGGTCATTTTCTCACATTAGCAGGCACATTAGTGTTTATTTGGAAGAAGAAAAATGAAAAAGTAAGGGTTGTAAAGGACTTTATCTGGTTCTCACCTCCTGCCGCCTCCTTAAAAAATGCACAAACTTATTTCTTAAGAATATTCTACACTCACTGACTTCACTTCCTCATCTCCAACTTATTCTTTTTAAAAATGTACTTTGCATCTATTTTTTAAAATGCTAATACAGTCGGCCCTTAAGGAACATGGGTTTGAACCATATGGGGCCACTTACATGCGGATATTTTTTTCAATAAGTACATTAGAAAAAATATTTGGACATTTGCAACAATTTAAGAAAAGTATTTTCTTTTCTCTAGTTCACTTTAATGCAAGAATACAGTATATAATATGTGAAGCATACAAAATATATGTTAATCTATTACTTTTGTTCTCAAGGTTTCCTGTCAACAGTAGGTTAGTGGTAGTTAAGTGTTTGGGGGAGTCAAAAGTTCTATGGGATTTTTGACTGTGAAGGGGTCCACACCTTTAACACCCACATTGTTCAAAGTTCAGCTGTATTTAGGAAGTGCTATACATAGAAATACAATGTATTTCTATAGAAATAATAGAAATATAGAAATATTCTTTAGAAATATGTAGAAAATAGGCATATGTATATCTAACAGATTGAGGAAATATCAGTTTTTCCATATCTGTCTTATATTAGTGTTTAAAAAAACAAATTATCACAGAAATACTTAAGAAGTTCCTCCCCATCCCATCCTCCCTCCTCCCATCCGATTATATAATCATTATTTTCAGGTGAAATATTGTTTCTATCTAATTGCTTCTGAATTATTTTGTTCCTTCTTTCCTCTGTGGTTCCATTAAGGAGGCATTTCACTGAATGTTTATTTTTATTTATCCAGCTCAGGAATCCTACGATTCTTTATATTGAAGATTTATGGTGTTTTATCAGGTCTGAAAATTCTTAGCTATTTATTGTTCTGCACATTTCTTTGACCAACTTTTCACTTATTCTCTTTTTCTGAAGCTCTCACTAGATATGTGTCAGTCATCTTCCTTCTATCTGCCATGCTGCTCAATCTTTCCATTTTCCAATCCTTTATCTCACTGGGTTATTTGCCTGTAGTAATTGTCACAGACCAATCTCTCAGTTCACTAATTATTTATTCAGTTGTGTTCAAAACTCTTTTTTGGGTTTTGTTTTGTTTTGTTATTTTACACACAAACGGCCTTTATTGTTTGCAACCAGGAGTGGGAGAGGAGGGGACAGGACAGCTCGGCTCCTGGGCGGCTCCAGAGAGTCCGTCGCTGTCCTCAGAAAGTTCACAGCTCTGTAGTCAATTGTGTTCAACATAATGTTTAACTAAACTGTTGAGTATTTAATTTCAATAACTGTATTTTCATTTTTTTAATTCTTTTTGTTTTTCTTTCAAAAAAGATTCTTTCTAAAATTCTCCCATTATAATTTTATTATGCTTTTTAATTCTTTTATAACTTTAAGCACATTTTGTGATTTTGCTATTACTTTTCTAGTTCTTGAGGCTTTATTCCTGGTATTTATTATTAACCAGGTTCTCCTACAGAACAGATTATATTCTTGTGTGGCTTGTAATTTGTGTATGTGCCTCTTCATTTAGTTGAGATATGTGTTTGTGTTTGTGTTTGTGTGTGTGTGTGTGAGCACATGTACCCTGGGTGAAAAATCTTCCTGGAAAAAATTTTCTTTCTGTTTACTTAAGTCAGTATCCCAGCCTATCTTCACTCTAAAACCAATATTTATGCCAGATTTTTCTCTCTATTTGGCTAAAGCATGGACTGGGGCTTTTGTTTCCTAATGATTATTTTTCCTCCCTACAGTTCCAAAAATAAGTCAGGATCATTGCCTTTTCCTTGAGTTCAGTGGATTTGAGGTAGGACAGGGACATGGGCCAAGCATCATGACTAACTTTTCCTGCCTGTAATGAAAAATGCTGTGATATGTAATAAGAACAGGAGGGACTCCATCCTAAGGCTAAGATCCCATTTTAAAAACCAAGGAGTTAGGAGGTAAGATTCCTAACATATTTTATAGTAATTAGCCAATGACTGACCCTATCTTAAGGCAGGACAAGCAGTCCTAAATGATATTCCCACTGCTTGAGGGTAACCACTGGCTTGGAGAACAGGATCAATAGAATCCTTGTGTTAAGTTTATCTTACAGAATATCTAGAGGACTGACTATGGATAATGACAGAAGGTTTCTCACTGGAGACAGACATCATGAGACCACATGTCAAGCCTACACACCCCCAAAACTCCCACCCTGGCCCTTTGCCCCATTCTTGAAAACCTTGAAAGACAGAATATCAAGCCTTTAAGTGAGCCTCTGCTCTGAGACTGCCCACACTCCCCTTTCTTTAAGTGTGTACTTTGCCTTAAATAAGGCCTGCTTGCTGCTCAATTTACTACATTTTGTCTCTGCACTTTTCCAAACCTCTTGGGAGGTTAATAAGAGACCCATTTTCTCTGTGGTAAACATCTTTGTCACTTCACTATTTCATTCAATTTTCTAGACTTAAACACAAAAGTCTTTACTCTCTCTGTTCTATTTCAGACAAATAGGGAAAGAGCTACTAAGATCTCTGATTTGGGCTTGCAAGTTCCTGTTGCCTGGGTGACCCAGACGGGGCTGCAGCTGTAAGATCCTGCTCTTTAGCAGCCTGCCCGAAAATCTCCTTTCTTTGCCTTTGGGAAGCCCTCAGAGCATAATTTCACTCCCTCCCAGTGCTCCTTAGCTCCCCCAAATCCTGGGGTGGCAGGGGCTCAGTTCCCGCACCATGCAGACTCAGGCAGGCACTGGACACCAGGTCACCCTGGCTTCAGGAGTTGGCAAGGCATCTGCCCAACACCAAGCAGGAGTCCAATGAGCTTCCCTTTCGTCCCCCAACTCTTCCTTGCTCTCTACTGCCTGCACAGCTTCACTCTTGCTTTAATGAATTCCTTCCTTACCTACATTCACTGACCTGTTCATGAATTCTTTCTCAATCCTAGTCAAGAACCCTCCCTGTCCAGGTTGAGGTTTCACCTAGTGAGCAGGGACAGACTTCCCCAAATGCATCTCCCAGGCAACAGATGGGTATATTTTAACCATCCTCATTCTGAATTTTATGCAGAAATCTGAATTACATATTGCTTTTTCAAATGCACCTGAAGTCATGAATCCCATCTCTTCGCAGGCACGTTGCCCTGGCCCCTTGGAAGTTAAGCCTCGTGGGGATTCAGTTCCCTCCTGGGCTACACTCATGAGAATGCCTTACCGACTTTAAGATCTTTCTTTGTGTCTAACAACTAGAAACTTTACCTTCTTTCTTTTTAGATCAAATATATATTAAAATATTTTTGTTTACATATTACCAGACACTGCCATGTATTGGTGGCAAAAAGGTAGGCATATACCTCAATATGCCATCTTGTACGACTCCAAAGTCCAATTTGCTCTTCAAAAAACAATTACTATGAAATAAAAATATGTACCAAAAAACGACATATTTGTGTGTTTATGTGTGTGTGTGTGTGTGTGTGTGTGTGTGTGTGTAAAGTGAAATCCTGCAAGTCAAGAAACAGAACTTTGTTACTGGCACCTGAAGTCTCTGTGTACCCCTCCCATGATAACACGCTCCTTCCTTCACAGTAATTATAATCTTTTAGAATTTTATGTAGACATTTTCTTGTTTTTTGTTATAGCTTTACTGCTTATGTTGATTAGGAAACAAAACAGTTTACTTTTCTTTGACACTACACTTGGTATGACTGGACTCATTCTTAGGTTCAACTTCCTTTGAGAGAGCATATTTTTAAATCCATCTTTCAGGAGTTGGCAAACTTTTTCTTAAGAGGCCTAACAGTAAATATTTCAGACTTTACAGATTACATACATTTTCTGACACATATTCCTTTTAGTTTGTCTGTTTGTTTTACAAGCCATAGAAATGTAAAAAACATTTTTCACTCATGGGTTATGCAAAAACAGGTCATAATGGATTTTTTTGAACTATATGCCACAGTTTGCTGACTTTTCATCTATGTTATTGAAGGCAACTGTAGTTATTGCTGTGTGTTGCTATGTAGCAGTCTAAATTTATTCACTCTAAAGTTGATGGGCATTTGAGGGTTTTTTCAAGTTTTTTTATTATTACTATTTCATGCTGGGAACATACATATTCCTGGTGTGCATATCCATGAGTTTATACTTAAGGGTAGAATTGCTTAGTGTGCATATCTTTGACTTTTGAAAATATCGTCAACATTTTTCCAAAGTGATTATACAGATTTATACTCCCATCGAATAGTATAACATTTCCTATTGCTTTATGGCATTGCCAACATTATTAGTAGTAATGGAGTATTAGGTTTTAGCTGATCTCGTTGATACATAGTAGTATCTCGTGGCTCCAATCAATGTTTTCTTGACTGTTAGTGAGGTTGAACACACTTTCAAATGTTTATTGGACATTTTGATTTGTATTTCTGTGAAGTACCTGTTCACAGTTTTCTTTTTTTATCATTTTTCAAATTGGGATGTTTGTTTTTTTTCCTTCTACTTTATTTTTGTAGGAATTCTTTATATATATTGGGTAGTAGTTCTTGACTAGTTATATGGGTTACAAATATTTTCTTATATTCTGTGGCTTTCCTTTTCTCTCTATAAATGCTGTCTTTTGATTAAGAAATATGTTTAATCTGAAAGTAGCACAATTTGTCAGTCATTTCTTTTTGGAGTCTCACTTAATAAATATTTCCCTGGTCATAAAGATATTATTTTATACAGAGATATTTTATATTTTGCCTTTAATATTTATATTGTTAACCCACCTAGAGCTGATGTTTTACGAATTGTCTGCAGTAAAGTTCAAATTTCTTTTTTTCACATGGAAACCCAATTGTTCTAAAACCATATCTCCAAATAAATGAAAATTCTCTCACATATTAAATACTCATATATTCATGGCCCAGTAACAATGTCCTCTATAATGTTCCATTTCAGTAACTCAGTACAAATGCTAAGCTTTTTTAATTATTATAGTTTTGTAATAAGACTTGAAATCTGACAGAGCAAATTCTTCTGAATATGTTCTTCTTTAAGGGCACCTTTGTTTTGCTTAACAGCTGCATTTCCATGTTATTTTTACAGTAAGCCCATCATATTCTAAAATAAAACAGTAGCTGGAGAGTTGATTGTGATGCATTGAATCCTTTAATACTGGGCTTTTCAAGCCATCTGTAGGACATAGTCCTTATATTTTCTTCTTTAATGTCTCTCAAAAAATTTTAATGCCTCCTAATTTCTCCCTGGAAGTCTTTCAAACATTTTTTTTAGATTTTTCTTAAGTGCTTCATATAATTTGATATTATCTAAATGGTATTTTTTTCTAAACTGTATAACTTTAAATTTTTAAATGTTCTTTTTTTTGTTATAATATAGAAGTAAAATCAGTTGTTTTATATTGCTTCAATATTCAGCTACCATCTAAAACCAATCTTGTTAATTCTAATAATTTATCTTTTTTAGAATGCATATATATATAACATATTAACTCTGTATAACAGCTCTTTACATTCCTTCATTGCTACCCGTATAATGTTTAATTTTTTATCATGCCTATTTTCCCTATATAATGTTGACTAGAGGCAGTGAAGGGACACATATTTATCCTGTCCCAGCTTTCAAGGGAAAACTTTGACTAGTTCACTACTAAGTATGATGCTGCTAAAGATTTTATGTAGAGTTCTCTGACATTAAAGAGTCTTTCTTCTACTCCTAGGTTGGGAGTTATATCATGAATGAATGCTGGATTTTACCAAATGTTTTTTTCCTAAATGTCTTGAGAAAATCATATGGATTTTCTCTTGCAATCTGCTAATATTATGAATGAGGTAGCAATTTGAATATCAAAATTTAGTAATCATTTGTATATAAATTATTCTTAAAGCCAAAGGAATTTATATATGGAAGAATGTAGCAATCAGGGAGAAAAAGTCAAGATAGAGCCTTAAATTAATTAAACTAATTCAGGTTTTGTAAAGTAGAGGCAGCTGGAAAATAATATGGAGAAGGAATATTTTGTGAAGGAGAAGAACTGAAAGAGTTGAACAGTCTAATTAAAATATCTATTATTTGGCAACATGGATGTCTAAGTAACTTTTATAATAAACATCTGAACAGGGTGGTGAGGGGTTGGAGGTTAGGTACGGAGAAGCCAAATCGGAAAGAACCCAAACTGGATTATGAAAATAAAACAAGGTTTTTGAGATCAGTGCCCCCAATAAAAGCAGCTTTAAATCTAAACTAAATTATTTTCAAAAATCTCTTTAAAAGCATTAAAGAACTCACCAGACAGTATAAACTTCCTGGAAAAGTTCTGAAGGAAAGCTGGCGTCCAGAGATTTCCACAGAATAAGAGGGTGGCCAAGCCAGTTTTCCCTGAGAACAGTTAGAGTGTAGGGAGCAAAGTCAAAGGTGTGACCTGAGAATTACCCATTGGCCGAGTACTGTCCTTAGACCCAGACAAGAAAGATTCCTTCCCTGAAACCCCCTTTAGACTTCTCCTCTTCCCACAAACCCAACAGCAGCAGCAATGTGACAATTAACCACCCTCCTGGCACCTCTGGTACCTGGGGTCCCAGACTCACTGCTGGCACAGCATATCTCATACCCTCCAGCGTTGCACGTGGGCTAATGCCACACAAGGAAACACTGTCAATCTCTTGCCCTCTGTACTTGAAGGAAAAGGCAATTTTGCTCAAATTCTGTAAAGATCTGAGAGTTGTACCACTGCTGACAACACATAAGGGCACTGCTTTGAATTGCCTGGTAGGTCTGAGAGGGTGATGTGCTTAGATGCCTTATTCAACCTGTCAGGTCCCAGCTCTTAGACAGCAGGAATGCAGCTGATTTTTATATGTCCTGGAAGTGTGTGGTGTCTGTTGCTGGTTTCTCTTGGGTTCCAGTTTGGTTCTGGAGAGATTTACATACAAACATGGAATACGTATTAGCACAAACTGTCTAGTGTCTGGGGAACATTTTGCCACACTAAACTGGTATTGCTCTTAAATTTGTGTATATGTCCACCTAGATGTACGATGCATGAAACGGGGTACCTGTTATTTACCTTTGCAATGAAATGGATATTCAATGTTAAAAATTCAAACTGTTTTACTTTTGCCAAACTACAGTAAGGCTTACTTACATTTGAAAGAAAGCAGATTGAATTTTTGTCTTTATTCAAGTGTTTTTATTTATAAACTTGGTATTTATAAGTGGTATGTGGGTCTCCTTTTACAGTTGCAGCCTAGGCCTTACAAACATTAGATATAGGACCGCATGGACTAGATCAACAGGTCCTTATAAGTCATTAAGAAAGCAGTTGAGTTTATTCTTTATGTAATAGAAAATGCTAAGAGCATTTTAAAGGAGAATAGTTAAGTTAGCTGACTTTGAATTTAAAGGAACGATTCTCTGTTAATTGGAAAATTTGCTGTAGGGAACAAGAGCCAGTAGAAAGGATTAAATTAGAAGATTCTTACGATAATCCAGGCAGTGTAGAATGGTGTTAAGACCAAAGTCTTCTGGAGACAGGCTTTTGAAGTTTAAAGTCCCTTCTTGGGCATAAGCTATGACTTTTGAAAAGGAAAACCTCTGTCTTTGTGCTTCCTTATCAGCAAAATAGAGGTAAAAATAGCCTATTTCATTAATTTTTTGTAATGATTAAGAAAAGCATGCAAAGCATTGCAACTGTGCCTAGCACTCGGTAAACACTGCGTGAGCATTAACCATTCTTACTGAATGTGGAATGAGAAAGAAAGAGTGCAATTGAGGGTACTTCTCATGTTTTTGGTTCAAGCAACAGCATGGATAGTGGCAGCCCTGACCAACTAAGAAACATTGAGAGGTGAGCGGGTTTTGGTGGAGAGGATGGAATCAAGAACTCAGCTTTAGACTTACTAAGCTTGCAATTTCTATCAGACATCTACGTAGGGGTTGGATGTCGAATGAGCATCTGGATAAAGGAGTCTTATGAGAGGAACAGTTAATGGATGTAAATTTGGGAACCCAATGGTGTACTTGGCTGAGATGACCTAAGGAGTGAATATATATTTAAGAGAAAAGAGGTTCCAGGAAAGAGCCTTGAGACATGACATTTAATAGTTGGGAAGTGTAGAACACCCAGCAAAAGAGAGTAAGAAAGAGCAGTGTGGTAGAAAGGGGAGCAGATGAGTATGGCAGCATGGAAGTCATGTATAAAAAGTCTTAAGAATGACTGAGTGGGCATTTGTGTAACAGGCACCCGAGAGGTCAGATAAGATCAAGGACTGACTGTTAGATGTGGCATTGTGGTGGGCATGTCGGCCTTGATGGCAATGGTTTCAAAAGCATCATGAAAAAGTAAATATTATCTGTCGAGTGTACTCTAGACAGAAAGGAAACTGGAGATCTGTGAACATAAACCTCTGAGGTGGTGTCTGCCAGGATTTTGCCCTGTAAATTTACTCTTTGCTCATTTGAAGTGAACAAGTAAGTTGTTGGTAGTTACTTTGATTTTATGTAAAGATTCCATTTCAAGTCAAACATTCTCTTTATTCATTCATTTATATCAGAATAAGGCTCATGATTTCCTATTTCATTCAGTGAGTTATAAGCTGTTACTATAATTATTTATTTTGATGCCCAAATTGTTCCTTATTTGCCTGGGGGGACCTTGTTCAAGCTGGCTTTTACAGCCTTTGACATGCATGCCTTCTTTATCCTCTTTGGCTCTGACATCTCATGCCAGGCTGCCCTCTTGCAAGGGTGCCCTCCTTACCCTCCTTGGGGATATGACACTCTTCGTGTTCCCACCCCCAGTGCCCCAGCCACAGGGTCTTCTTTACCTGGTCAGGGCTCTGATGTGCTACTCAGGACCACCTTGGGGCTTACCACCTACCTGGGCTCAGACACCTACATGATTCAGCTCCACTTAATGACTTGTGCACTGAATTGTTCCAGAAGGGAAGAAAGTGGAGGGAAATACAGACCACAGAAAGGAAGTGATATGAAGGAAAAGAACGGGAATTAAAGGGAATTGATGGCAGGGAAGAGAGGGGAAGGGTAATGGAAGCAGAAGAGGAGGAAGAGCTAAAAATCACCTCTTAGATGGTCTTTCCACGCTCGCTCACTCCCCTCCCACATCCAGTATCCACAGGGCTGAGTGTTATTTGCAAAATCTACTTCAACTCATGTCAGTGATTTGTTTATTCAAACTCTGGACCATGACCCAAAGGCCCAACATTCCTGTCTCCTGAGACTTCTCCACCGTTATTGCTTGCCCCCTCATTCACTGCGAGGCTGCTGTCCCCAAGACCCCCTGACCTTTCAGGGTCTCGCACTGTTAAGTGTGAGGTGACCCTGAAGTCCTCAGCACGCAGCTTCCTGTGTCTGGAATGCCTCTCTCCCTGCTCTTCGCCTGGCTAACTCCCACCTATGCCTCTAATCTCAGCTGTGCTGGACTTCCTCAGAGAGGCCATCTCCAACCTGCCCAACTATAAAACATCTCCCTGTTGTTTTCTCTCTCAGCACCCCGCATCCCCCCTCATTGCACTCAACACAATGGGGAATTATGTGCTTGTTTCCTTTTTTAAATGTCAGTCTCATTCATTAGAGATATGATCTACTTTGTCCACCATTATGTATGCAGTGCCTAATCTACAGAAGGTAATTAATGAGTATAGGTGTCCAGATGAATTTCAGAATAAACTGATAAACACACATAGCTGACTTCCAAGACAGGCTGAACCATTAATCTACTGACTCTCAAATGCTTCTTTCTTAGAAATCATGCTCTCTCTCTGACCATGGTTACTTTTGAATCTGCTGCCTTGACCTTTAATGATGGTCTGGGAAATGTACACCAGAAATAATTCTTCTTCTTGTGTCATCCTGCCATGCTTTATCCTAGAGATGGCCCCCAGAGGAGCCTGTTGGATGATTTCCTGATTCTGAGACTCTAATACTCACCAGGTGGGAATCACATTACAAAACCAAAAAGATCTTTTTAGGGCAAGATCACAATGAACGTGACTCAGAACAGGGAGTCCAGGTGGACCACGCTGCCTCTTCTACTGCAGGTAGTAATGTTCCCATGCACAAACGCTTCCCAAAGACCAGTCATTTCACATACAATTTCATTCATTTATGTCATTTCACTGCATTCATTTACTTCAGCTTTGAGTTAAATACTCTAGTGGGTGTTAGTGTTATCAGTGTCCACATCTGGAAAATGGGTAAAGTGATACCATACTATTCCTCTCCAGGTGAGAGCTCCGAGCACGAGCACAGAGGATTCCCTGGTGGGAGTCACACCCAGAGTAAGCCTGCTCTTGATGCGCGGACTCTCGGCTGCCTTCTCTCTGCAGGTCCTGCCCCAGCAGACCACACATTCACACATTGAATATGCACAATAAGCACCTAAAACTGGCTAAAAACAGAGGAAGAATAAGCCCTCTGTCATGATTTGCAAATCCATGGCTGAAAGAAGTCCCCTCCAGAGTTAGGGGGAGGGAAGAGTAATGTCTAAAACCTAACGCCCTTTTCCTTCCTCACCTTTCCCATCCTCAGAGCCCGAAGCTGTCGGACCTCACTGCAGGTCCACCTCTTGAAGCTGCACATGACCATTCTGTGCTCAGAAAAGGGGACCCTGATGGAAGGGGCATTTGCCTATTTGAGTCTATTGAGGAAAATATCTGACATTCCTTTTCCCTTTCTGAGTTCCTCTACTGAGTCTGGGAATAAGAAGCACAGGGGCTTCTCTGAACCAGAGTCACAGAGTCACCTAGCCCTTCCTGAAGCGAAAGGCAGTCCATTGTGAGGAGTCACAGGCTGTCACCTGCTGATTATCACTTTCTAAAAGGAAGTGCCTGTGGACAAGGGCCTTTATAGGCAGAACCGGCTGCTGTTTGTTTTGGAGACCGCTTGCTCCAGAAACTTTGAAGAAAATATGCCTTGAGCTAAACACTCTATAAAGACCTGTTACAATTCCTGGTAGGCTGACCTCTTGGGGGTTTTGGTTTCTTTTTTTATGTCAGAATCTGAGTGACCAAGTAGCCAGATGTTTCTGTTTTGCAAAGCTATTTCTAATGAGCGGTACGATGGCCCTTGCGACATACTCTTTCCCTCACAGACTGAGATTTGACGACGTTACAAGAGACTTCATCACCCACACGTTTTGGGAGTATTAAGCTGATGTCTGGTTTCATGAAACATTGACAGAAATTAGGATAATATTCTTGAGAGTCTGGATGTACATTTTTTAACTCTAACACTATTGGCTTTGCGGGATGTCCATCTCCAACTCAAACACTGTATTTCATATTCTGTCTCCCCAATGAATACTAATATTGTGTTGTGCCTCACTCCCCCAAAAGACTGGAGTCAGCTTGAAAAACTGCAAGGGAAAATTTTGATTGGATTATAAAATGGAGCTTGGAGGGAGAATTCAGAGAACAGCCTCATGGGTTACGGAGGTGGGGAGTGTGTCTTGGCTGAAGAAACCTGAGCAGAAAAACCAGGCAGCCTCCTGGAGCCCTCCCCAACCCGGGGTCGGCAGGATTGTGGCAGGACACTGGGAAGACTTCACCTTTCCTACCTCTTCTTCTCCCCCCTGGTTGGTGTCCAAAGCTAATGGATTGCCTTTGATAGCCTGTGTGAAAAGGCACCACGTGCGTCCTGAGCCACCCAGCCCCAGGGGCAAGGCAGATACATCCCTGACTCAGCAGTGTTTTCTCCGCCTCTGGTCAGGGGGCACAGGACTCAGGATACCCCCGCAGGTCCAGGCCTGACATTCTAGCAGCTCTACTTACTCCCTTGCTGACTCACACATTTGTCAACGCAAAATAGTTTAGTAAGTGCCTGCAAGATTAATAATCCCTATTTTTGAAGCATCACTTTCTTATGTGCTGAGTTCCTAAACAACTGTGGTTATATAACACATTATACAATTACCACAGTGTATAATCATCTGTAAGATTAGTTATACTCCCCACATTTTAGAGAAGAGGGAGCTGAGCCTTAATGAGGTAAAATGATTTGCCGAACATCACACGGCTAATAAGCGGACGTGTTAGAACTGGATCCCAGGTTTTGTTTTAGAGTCTATGCTGCCTTTTTTCCACATTGCCTGAAAGGAAAACAGTACTGGCAAGGGTGTGGACAAATACCTGCCAAATGAAAGCTCTGTATCTCCTCCCATATCCTCCATGTTCTCTAATAAAGAAGAAAAGATGGGTATTTATGAAACTGGTCAAAAAATGACATATAGCAATAGATGAAAAGGTTTCAGAATTGAAAGCAGGGAATTGAAGAGCTATTTGCACACCCGTGTTCATAGTTCATTATTCTCAGTACCAAAGGCCAAGTAGCCCACAGTCCTTGAAGGAATGGGGGGAGAGGCCAAACGCGGTCTAGACACCACGGATTCTTTAGCCTTAAAAAGGAAGGAAATTCTGACACGCGCTAGGATGCACCCTGACGTGATGCCACTCACGGAAGACAAATACTGTCGGACTCCACAGATGTCAGCACACAGAGGCAGAACGTGGAGCAGTAGTTTCCAGGGGCTGGGGCAGGCGAATTGGGACATTAGTGTTTCGTAGGTGGAGTTTCAGTTGTACAAGATGAGAAGAGGTCTGTGGGCAACGCTGGGGATGTGGGCACCACCACGTGCATGTGCCTTGTGCCGCAGGCCTGCTCACCAAACAGGGTCAAGGTGATAAGTCTGATGTTGTGTGTCCTTTACTGCAATTTCACAAAGTATTTGGGACCACACAGCGCAGACAATGCTCTTGGTTGGTGCCAAGGCTGTGGGAGCCGTGGCTGAAGGAAGCACCAGGGCAAAACAGGGGCTGGGAGGGGTGGGCACTGCTGTGTGCTTCCCCCTTCCAGGAACAGCCTTGGTACAGAGCCATCGTCCAGAACAGTCAAGATTCCCAGCCATCCTTTCCTTTTTCTGAAGCCAGGGTGATTTTTCTGTAGTACAAACATCGCTTCTTTCTAAAACATTTCATTGATAAAGTCAAAACCCTCTAATATAGTCCAAGGCCTTTGGTGAACTGAACCCCCGACCCCTATGTCCCCACTCTTCTCCCACCTTGTCCACTCCTCATATCTGAAGCCCCAGCCTTCCTGAACAGCTTTCAGACCCTTAGATATTCTATTTTCCTTTAGCTTTCTGGGCCTTTACATACTCCATGAGGTCCTCTCTGTACCCAGTGGGCTCCATCTGCCCTTGCTGGACACTCTTCTCTCCCTCATCACCTGCTAGCTCTTTGTCGTCCTTCAGGACTCAGGGGGCCTCACTCCCTCCAGGGAGCTTGTATGGAGTCTGCCCGAGCCTGAATAATGTGCACGGCAATAGCGCCTGTACTTCCTTCATCAGAGCACTGACTATACTCCACTAAGCATCCTTTTTTTTTTTGCTCTTCGTCCCCCAAAAGACTACAAGCTCAGTGAGAGTAAAGACTTTATAGGTTTTATTACTGTCTTCTCTATAATGCATAGCACAGTGCCTGACATGTAGAGAACAGGCATTGAATAGTATCAGCTGAATAAATAACTTCAGTTAGAATCATATTTAATTATGCAAATATCTCCACAAGCACTTTCCTATTTTGTCCTCTTAAAAGCTGTGCCAGCGGGATTGAGCAGATCTTAGAGTTCTCCTTTTGGAGACGTGGAAAGTGAGATCTAAAAAAAATCAAGGCAACAGTGGAAGGTCGCACGGATAGAAAGTAGAGGAGGGACACATGTTAGGGCCTCTGTTTATATCACATACCTCAAGTCTTGGCTTCCGATTTCACATAAGAGAGATTCCTGTTCTGTAAGTATCTTGATTTGTTTCTCTCCAAATGCAAAGGTTGTGTGTGTCTGCTGACTATAGCAGACCAGCAGACCGTAAGGGTGCCTCCCACCCACATTCCCGCAGCCCGCCTCTGGATTCACCTGTTGGTGGTGGGAGACAGTTTCCTGAATGTTGAGAACTTTCCATCTCAAGAGCTTATGTTTCTCCTCACCTCCACCTGAGGGTCTTCCTCAGCACCACCTGCCCTTGCTCTCTGCAGACCAGGGCAACTCAGACATGTGACGCCCTTGGAACAACCCCCAATTAATGGGGTGGGAGTCACTAGATAAAAAGCAGCCACCATACTCCCTGGAGGGACGGTTCTGAGGTGTGCCCCCTCCTCAGTCTTTCCAGGGTCTCCATCAGGGCTGACCCCAGTTGCCTGCTGACCTCAGCCCCCACACTGACACACCCTTCAGGGGATTTTCTCCTGCCCAAGAATTACCATGCTTTCATTTGCGCTCCTAGGGATTTCCTCACCAAGACATTACCAGCATTCATGTCTTTTTCTCAGGGACTTCTTTTGGAGAAATCCAACCCTAGATTTTCAGAAATCCATACAAGTAAGAAAGACAGGGAAAAGAACACGGCTGTCTCTCCACCACTAAGTATGGGTCCTTGGAAGACATTCTGCTGCCATATTCCTCACCTGCCTTGTCACCAGCTGCTCTTTCCGGGCCCCTTCCATCTCTGAGAGTTCACTCACTCTACTCTGGGGTACACTTGCTCATCAAATGCCAAGCTTGGACATGATTGTTCTTCCAATGTGGTGTTCCTCCAGCTGCACAGATACCCTCAGGGCACTGACCTGCGGCCAGCTGGCAACTGGCACAGAACGAGCAATCTCCAGCCTCTGTGCCAGTTCCCGGTGTCCTGTTTATCAGAGCTGGCTGGAATTACTGACTACAATCCTGAGGGGAGGGCAGACGTGGCTATCTACACTCCATTAGCTGAAGCAGACAAAGCCAGCAGCACAGAAGAGCATGAACTGCCAGATATGCGTGTTTAGTTTTAGGCAGTCCCTGGAAAAGGCTGGGGAGGCCCCAGAGAAAACACAGCCATGCCGCAGAATGCAAACGAGCAGCTCCCCAGACGCCCTGCGTGGACTATCGCACTGCAGGTTTCTGAAACCGGTTTCCCCAGAGCTGCTGACACGTTTGTTTGTTCAAGGGGCATTTCTCTAAACTCCAAAGGTCAGCTTAGTTGACGCATGTCAGTGCCACCTCCACCACACAGTGTGCGTCCCCCTTCCCCCTCTCCCTGGGGATGGGTGGGGGGGCTACCTGCTTGGCACCACCTGGACACCGTCTTCTTGTCTTCTTAACCTGGTGACTGCTCGGCCCTTGCAGGAGGACATCACAGGTGAAAGGAGGCACCTGTGTTTCACAGGCAGTGGGTTACATTTGATCAAACTTTGGGCGCTTCAGAAACTTTTGTCTTATTTATCCTCATATCCCATTCCTATGCAGAGTGTCTGGCACTTAGAAGGTGCTCATTAAATATTTGGTGAGTCCTTGGTTGTGCGCATGGGTGTATTAATGAGTGTATGCATTATTCTTTCAGCTTGAAGGATTGAGGCTTACACTATGAATATATTTCCTGAATAATTAGCTCTGTGCATAGTGGGTGCTCAATAAATGTGAATTAATGGATCCGTTATGTGCCTAAAAGGGCTTCGCAGAGAATAAATTACGATGGAGGCCTGTGTCTGTATCCTCACTTTGCTGTGGGTGAATTGCATGTTGTACCCACTGAGGGATTATAATCACATATGAGTGATTCTTGCAATAGTTTGCCCAGCTGATATTGGTAAGGCTTCCTTCTCTTTGAGTTTTTTATTTCAGCATATGTCTTTTTCTCCTATCCTGTCTTGTAAAAGTCTTTGGAGGCATCTAGGCAGGGTTAGATAGGAGGGGGAGACCAGGACTATAATTAGGTTCCAGACAAATCCCTTAATTGAATAAGAGTTGGTCTGTGGTCTTAAGTGAAAGCAATTAGTCCCCAAGGGAAATTCTAGTTATGTTATCTATAGTACACTGTGGGCACGCAATACATTTTATAAAGCCATAATAACGTAATAGGTACAATCATTCATGGTTATCTTTATCCATTTAAAGCTGTTTCAGAGTGCCATAGCAAATCCTGCTTCCTTTTTTCACTTTACAAGGATGCTGTAAAGTTAAGATAATTTGTTTTTCTACTCTCATATAGCCCTATTTCCAGAAAGTCGCATAAATAGTATAACTTGAGTCAGCATTTATTATAGTTAAAAATAATGATAATAATACTGATAGTAGCTGCTGTTTTTGAGTATTTACTGCGTGTTGGACTCTGTCCTCAATGTTTTATATGCATAACCTTATTTATCCTTCGGATGTGTTAATTTTTGATTTGGATGCTTTTGAGCCATTTATTAATATTTTCAGTTTGCATACAAGGAAATGGAAATTTAGAGAGGTAAGTAATTTGATCAATATCACAGCTGGTAAATAATAGCCTGATTCAAAATTCTTGGATCTTAATTAGTTTACTAGTACACATGCAGAAACATTTCACAGAAGGTTAAAATTAGGACAGTCGTTTTAAAAAGTGGACCTGGAATAACAACAGCTATCATCAGATGCCGTGTTAAGTATATTATGTAAGTTGTCTCACTTAATATTTAGACTGTGCACCTAATAAATTAGGTACTATGGCCCCTTTATGTAGATGAGAAAATTTGAGCTCCTAAAGGTTATGTGATTGTCTATAGACAACAGCAGCTCCACAGTAGAGCTGTGACCTAGACCAGCTCTGTCTGACCTTGAAGCTCTATCAGTATGCTGATAACACTACCATGTCTAGTAAGGTGGAAATTACCCAAGTATCTATAATAGATTTTTATCATTTTTTATGTGCACAACACCTTGATTTTGCACTTTAGTTTTTGCTGGGGCAGTGGTCGATTATCTTCTCGTGTATATACCGTTGTTGGGATAATGAATCCATGTTCCTACCTTTTACTGAAGAACCTGAAAAGACCAGATTTTATCTCCCATCAACTCAGGTGGATGAGATGCAGGCAGGCGACCCAAATTTGACCACTGGAATACTTTTATTTTTTCAGGAAGCTGAATCTTGATGATCTGATACAGGTGGAGAAGATATGATTAGAATGTATGAGTCTCACTTCTTCTCCATCAAATCCCCCTGCTGTGAGGTTATTTGTGTGATTCTCACATCACCAGACCCTCACTAGGGCATAGCCCTGAAGCATAATAAAGAAAGGAAATCCTTCCATGAGCTGGATTTTGGAGAGTGCATTTTATTGGCATTGCTTAGGAGAGATGATCTGAGATAAGGTCCTCACCCAGTCATGGGCATGACCAATAGTCTGGCCAGATGATGAGGAACTTGGAAGGAGTCTGAATAGGGAACTGGTGACAAGGAAGTTTTGGGAAGAGGTAGGTAGATCCACCTTGAACAATGGACCCTATATTGTTTAGGATTGCTTTCTGCTCACTACCCCAAAAACCCTACAAAACAGTAACCAAACAAAACGGAAAGTCACATTTTGTTGTTTTGGTTTGTTTTCTATTCTCATATAAAATGAATTGTAGGTGGGGATCCAGGACTGACATAACCACTCCCTGGTCAGCATGGTTACTTTAAGATAGCTGCTGGAACTACACCAAATTATGGTCTAGACATTGGAGGAGAAGAAAAGGAGAAAAGCAAAAACAGGAGCAGATATCCCCTAGCTGAGTTGGCTTCTTTTAAGCAGGCTTCCTGGAAATTCCATATACTACCTCCATTTCCATCTCATCTTCCAGAACTCAGCTGCATGGCCACGCTTAAACACAATGGTGGCCAGGAAATATAGCCTTTTAGCTAGACGGTTTGATGCCCTGAGTGAAATCAACACTCTCATATAAATTATCACCAGCAGTTCACCACTGCAAAAGAGAATCTTTGTGATCAGGTGGAGAGACTTGTTTTATATTAAGTTCTTTTACTGGTCACCCCAGAGTTTGCTCAACACACCGATGATCAAAGTAGCCGTGTCAGCAGGCGTGGCAACTGGGCATTGGCTCAGCTTCAGGACATCCCCTCACCACGACTGGTATGCAGCTGACCACCACCGACTACCCAGGAGGCCCCCTTTGCCGAGCGCCCGGTTTGGCCCCATTTGTTGTTAAGAAAATGAAGCATGAAGACAGCAAACGGCCCACCTTAGGCCCTTTCCTGTAGGAAGGGGGCAGAGACTTGATTTTACCGGCACAAACATTTTTTCTAGATCTGGATTGTTTTCCACGTCTGCCATGTCTTTGCTGGCATACAAGCTGCGAGCTTACAGGAGTCCTTATGCACCGTCATGGTACCTCACACCTTCAAGATATCAAGGTCACTGCCTCATCATCCAAGTAGTGAAGCAAGGATCCTGTGCTATTGTTTCTCCTTTTTTTTTTTCAGTCAAAGTGGTTATTCATGGAATTTCTTTAAACTCAGTGATCCTCCTTCAGTGTGAGCTAAATATTCAAAATGTAGGTGTTTCTTTCTTTTCTATTGTCACCTGCTTGACCCTGGGTCCCAAGAGGACAGGGTAACACAGTACAAAACCTGGCTCACTAGGGAGCGGGCCCTAGAGACAGAGCAGATTTCCTTAGAAGGGCATGTGAGCGGAGCAGGGAATGACCACCCCCAAGAGCGTGGCTTTGCTGGGAGAATGCTGGGAAAGCTTCAGACCCCGCAGGCTGGCTGCACTGCCTCTATCTCATTTGCATTCCTTTTTGGTTAACCCGTCTTTGGTTTTCAAAACACAGAAGTGCAACTGAAGTACTAATACGGACATACTTCTTCAGCTAAGGTGTTTTCTTTTCGAGAGCTTCCTGGTGTTCTGAATGGCTTTACCATCTCAGCTGTGTGAGCAGGGAGAGTTGCTGTGCCCTTTCAGGCCAAGTAGGAAGAGGAAAGAAAATGGAGAGCTGGATGAGATGCGGAGAGAGTGCGGTGAGCTGCAGTGGGCCGGTCGCTGGGAGGTCAGGAGGGAGACTCTACAACTTGCTTGTAAAGCAAACACAGATCCAGGGGCGTGGCCAGCCCGACAAACTTACAGCACCTGGGAGAATATAAAACCCTATCCAGGAATCTATGAGCATGAGCTTCTGTTAATATCTTTGAGGTCACATCTGGCAGAGTTAGACAAGGAAGCCAGATGCAGATTCCAGGACACATTCATAGTGTGGACAAGTCGTTGTAGAGAGCAGGTCATTGTGTCTGGGGTTTTTTTTAATTTAATATTATTTATTGGCTTAGGTAGCTGGAAAGTCCAAGGGCAGAGCAGGCTTTATTATAGTGGCTTGGAAATTGTCTTCTAAGCTCTCTCCCTCTGCCCCCTCTCCCTCCCCGTCCCCTCTTGACATTATCTCCCTGTTTTTGTTGGGTTTGTCCTCACAAAAGCCCTTTCCATTGTCAGCTCCAAATCCACAGTCTCAGAAACTTCTCCCAGCATCCAGATACCCCAAGTCAGAGAAGAGTCTGACTGGCCCTCTTTAGGCCACATGCCCAGCCCCAGGGGCCTGGGTGACAAGTACTCTGTTCAGATGTGGTCCAATCACCTGCCCACACCCGTGGGCAGGAGAATTGGAACTGGCCCCATGCACTCCGTTGGAAATACATACAGCAGAAAACAAGCCATTCTCACCTTGACCCTGAAGTACTAAAGGGAAAGGGAGGGTGTTCTTGCTGGTAAGACAGAGCCAGGCATGTGGGGAGGTAGGACTTGGGTGTAAAAGCATTAGAATGTTGGAGAGGGCTACATAATAGGAAACATGGATGAAGGAGGGTGTAGCAGACAGAAAAACATTTAACCTCAGCATGTTGTCAGGAAAGATGAAGGTGGCTGTACATGGAACAATTTTGACATAGAGATACTACATTGGGATAGTCACACAGAAGGTCAAAGGAGGAAGAATAGGAGGTCTGAATACCCCAGTGACCACGCAGGGCTGTCCCTGGATATCATAGCTACCCCCAGGGTTTGGTTTTGTGGAGTAAGAAGTCTTCTGTCTCAGGAAGAAATGAGAAACAGACTGTGATAGGCCAGCCTGGTGTCCTCCTCACCTGGAAGTAAAGAAACTGAAAATCTGGACCCCAGAGAGCTTCTAGCTAGCAGGAGTGAGCTAGCATAGGAACAGGCCAGGAATACAGCTTATACAGCAAGTCCTGTTGAAGCCCCGGAGGCTCAGGGACCGGCTGGGCCAGTGTTGAGAAGCTTTTTACTTGGTAGTCACACCACATGGTCCTGCATCATTTTGTATCAGAGTTTCGTGGTCTGTTGGCACCCACAAAGCAAAGAGTTAGTTCTGGTTTTGAAAGGTGCCTCAAAACACTAGTAGTGTGAACTTTACTCTTTATCTGACTTTCTGGGTAGACAAAAAGCTCATTGAAGATATGTCTTGAGGCCAGTGTGTATGTGAGACCTATATAGACTATCTATCTATCTATCTATCTATTTTATCTAGTGCCTGGCCTACAAAAGGTTCTCCAAAAATTATGTTTTTGATGGTCTAGAAATGAATGTTCTGAGGATTAAGCATCTAAAGCATGCCCTTGGTTTAGAAGCATAAAATCTAGTCTCTGTTGTTTTTCTCCCTCTACAACCACTAAATTCTATTTCTATGCTAATATGTAAAAGCTTATATCCTGACAGGGATTCAGCCCCAGGGTTGTAAGCAGCCTTCACGTCAGGCAGCCCTTTAATAAGGTTGCTGAGAATCTCCATCTAGGATCTATTCCTCTCTGCCTGGTATGGTAAACAAAGCCTTCTTTTCCTCTTTGAACAGAGAAATCCAGGTGTATCGCTTTGCAGTATCATTAGGGCTTCAGAGATGGGCGGCAAACACCACCTGACCAAACCTTACCCTGCTTTCCCCAGCCGGGGAGGCCCTGTTGGCAGCCGGGGAGAATAATTCAAAGCCACATGTGTGGAATTCCTGCAGTCAAGGGCCATTCACAGCGATCCGGACTCTGGATGGATCCCAACGCTAGGAGGACAGACGGCAAACTTCCACTCCCGCTCAGCCCTGAGGAGCCCTGGAGGCGGCCCCCTGGGTGGCGATGGACGAGGAGAGGCTGTGTTAGGAGTGGCGTCTGTTGAAATGGGACATCTGCGTTCATTTTCCTCTCCCTCTGCTCTCTGTGAGGGGACTTCTTGCCAATGCCCCTATCTTTTCAGTCAAAGCCTTCTAAAGTAAATGGAACTCTTTATGGAGTATGAATTAAAGACTAGAGCTAGTAGCCTGGCGATGGAAGAGTGACTCACTGGCAAAAGTCTCTACGCAAAGCCGTCAGTGTACATTTGCCAACTAGGGCCACGCAATCCCGTGTCTCTGGGAGTCAGCTGCCAGGTGGCTCAGACAAAGCCCTGCAACAAGAGAAAAGCTGTTAAAAGCTGAGGCTAACGGAACCAGTCCTTTGCTGTGCCGCTCAGGAGGGACAGACACAGGCTAGCATATCACACACTCCCCTCTCTCTTCACAGACAACGGGCGCCCAGGTTTTGAAATGTCTTCTCCTTTGACAAGTACTTCTCCTGAAAGTGCAATAAAGAGACCATCACCCTTGGAGCCAAAAAAATTTCGGTGTGGCTCTAGCTCTGGTGCTTCAATGGGCGGGCCACCTAGTGCCTTTGAGCTTCATTTTCTTGACCCACCAAACAGGGATAATACTAGCAGCCATCCTACCAGGCTGTGGTTAAAAATTAAATGGCATCATATTTGCAAAAGCATTTCATAAATCATACACTTATTGTTAGTTTATACCCTGAACACTTCTAAGCTATTCCTAATGCTCTCCGTCTCTCAGCATCCAAAACTTGGTCTGATGTAAATTCAAATAAGATTTTACTAGTATGAAAGTGTGGTGAGGGAAGGCCTTGCAGAGCAATCTGCCTCAGGCTGCAGACTCTAGAGCAGTAAGGAGGCTCCTGTTTCACAGGAAAGGTAGCTTTTCCCTTGTACCCAAAGCTGGAGTTGTGTTTACACTGCTGGCTGTAATCTACTTCAAATGGGCTCTCCTCACACACCCCAGAGCCTATTCATACTTCCCTTCACTCAAAGAATGTTTACTAAGCACTACCTATGGTAGGCATAAAGGGCATGGAAGTGACTTCACGGAACTCACAGCTGAACAGAGACAGTGTCCTTAGATTGTTAATAGCAGATAATTACACCTGTCGCATGAGATAATTCCAGCAATAGAGGCAAGCCCCTGGTGTCAGCATACAGGTGGGCAGGGACAGGGCACAGATGGGTGCAGGAAGGGCCTGAATAGCGTCTTTAGGGATTTGTAAACAGAAGAGGTAGGTGCTCAAGATTCCAGCCTCTCCCTACATGGAATAGATGGACTCATTACCTATCATGAATCATAACATGATTTAAAGTAGCAGTAGTTAGTCACTCAAAGGTTCAGTGGTATTGTTTGGAAGGAACAGATGTCCATGGTATACACAGGGCTTGTGCAACGGGGCTGGTAGCTGCAGGGTGGGCATTTCAGGTAAAGGAGAGGGTGGGTTTGTCTGGTAAATTTCACTGTTAAAAAACATGATAAATTGGTCAATTGGGTATCATCCTACTTATCAGTAACGTTGCCTTGTTTAATGCAAACCGGCAGAGTCCAGCCTAAATGGCAGTGAAGCAACTCGGGCTTAGAAGAGTTCCTGATTGATATTATAAATGCACCCAGCACCTGGATCTCACATGATCATGACAGAATCACTGAATGTTAAAAATAGAGGCCTTGGTGATCGACCAGTCCAGCCCACCACCTCACAGCTGAAGAAACTGAGCCTCAGTGAGGAGAGGCAGTGTGCCTAGGATGGGCCGGCAGAGGGGGTAATACAGTCATTGAGCCCCGCTGTGCACATTTATTTGCAAAATATCCTGATTTGCATCAAACATTTTCCAGCACTGCCTATTCTAACTTTTGAAGACATCGTTTATCTAGTAATTTTAGCATCACTTAGGAAACACACCAAACTAGTGTCAAGTCCCAGGGCCAGTCTTCCCTCTGATAAAATCACAGTCAGGAATTGATTTGGGATTTTGCCACTTTGAGGAAACCGTCGCGTTTCCTGTGTCTTTAGTCCAAGCTATCCTGATTATTTTTTTGAATGACTGTCATTTAACAACAGTATTGTTGTTTTCCTGAGACCTGAACTTGTTTTCTATTTCTGTTGAAGCTTAATGGTGTAGGAGAGTGATCCAAAAGAAATATTTCCTTTTATGATGCATGCAAACACTTTTCTCCATGTTTTTGGAGAAGGATGGCGATGCGGGTCACCAAAACGATTTTTGTAGGCATCTTATGCTTCATATTCACACGATTATAAAGAACTGAAGGTTTCCCCCTTCAGAAAGCAAAGCTCTCTTTCATTAAATGTGAGATGAATTATAGGTAGTGGTTCATGTGCTCCTGATGACAAGAAAAAGAGGACATACCATAGACCAGTGGTTCGCAAACTTGACCTTGTAATGCCATCACCTGGGAACCTGTCAGACAAGCAAATGCTCAGGCTGAACCCCAAACCTAGGGCCTCAGAAACTCTGGGCGTGGTCATACCAATCTGTGTTCTATCAAATTCCAGGCAATTCTGACACAGGGCTAAAGTTTCAGATCTAGGCTGCTGTACCCTTACAGAGTGCCACCCATTTGAAGAATTCACTCCTGACTAGAGAACAGGTAGAATTTCTTCCAATGTGAGAGCAGCTAGTTACACAGGCAAGACCTTTTCTGTCTCAGTGTAGCAGCGAGTTGTAGGTGATATTACAACTTGGAGAGCAAGTTAAATGGCCCTCAGGGAGGGGTGGGCTGTCCTGGGCCCTGATTTCATTCTCTATTCCTGTCAAATGCTGCAAACTCCTATTACTCCCTTCTCTCTCCCTTGAAAATTTGCTAGCACTGTTTAATAACTATACTTAAGGCTTTAATCCTCTTACAACTCAAATTCCTTCAGTAAGGTTAATACTTCATTCTGTGCCAATCTCTTATGTGATGGAGGAAGTCTGAGATTCCTTTCTGAGGAAGAGTTAGGGGGAACACCAGGGACACTGAGAAAATTGGACTATTTTAGGAAGGGATAATGTAAATGGGTTTTGTTGCCTACCTCAACATGTGTTCATTCTCCTTCTTCCTTTTATAACAGAACCCTATTGTCTTCTGGGTGTGTGCCTGTTCTGTTAAAGGACTCCATTTGCCAGTCTCCATTGTACCCAGGAAGGCTGCAAGACTAAGACAGAGTCAGTAAGAAAGCAAAACTTATATAAGGGACTTCTTGGAAGTATCCTTAAAAAATAAAATAAAAAAGAAGAAGAGAGAGAAAAATGTCCTTCTTTCCCTTTTTCTTCTCGTGACCTGGAAGCAGATATAAAGGCTGGAGCTCCAGCAGCCATTTTCTACCATGAGGTAGAAGAAGCCTCCTGAAGATGTCAGAGCAGAGAGAGGGCAACTTGAGTCATTAATGACTCTTTGAAGTCACTATTCATCCCTGGATATTTTAAAACATAGAGAGAAACAAATTTCTACACTTGGGATTTATTTTAATAATATAAAATACATTTCCTGATAGAAGAGATGTCACCAACTTGGGGATTGGCAGCACAGAAAGAGGAGGTTAGACATGTAGAAGCTAAACTTCCCTTGTGTTACAGCTTAGCCAATATTGTCAGGCAGTATTATATTGCATTATTTTTCCCAGAAAATTAGTTCCCCCACTGCCACTATGCTTATGAGTCTTTATCTCTGTAAATCCTAGTTAAAGTTTTTTCAAAATCTATAGTATCTCCACTTCTATCAAACTGTTGTAAGATATCAAAACAATATTGTCATGATTCTCGTTTGAGTTTATATCATTTAGAATTTAGGAACGGGATTGGAGAAGTTCTTACATTAGTGAATATGACATTCATTAGCACCACCACGGAAATTTCTCAATTTTTCCAAAGGCCTTCCTTTGGGGTTCTTGGATCCTGAATTTCCACTTCCGGATGAAACCCAAATAGCAATAATAATAGAGCAAACAGTTATGTAACATTGGCTCTACAGAGACACTGGTCCAAATGCTTCACATACATTAACTCATATAATCATCATAACCTACAATGTAAGTGTTGTTATTACCCTAAAATTGACAACACACATTGACATTACAAATATATTGAATAGAGGAACTGGAACTTGTACCCAGGCAGGTGACATAGAAAGGAAGGCTATTATGGGTAGATTTGTGTGGGCTTCATACTCTGTATTGAGGTCACTAATCCCAAATTTATGCTTATTCTGCAGCTGTGGGGGACTGTGTGGTACATAGTCTAGATTTGTTGTTTTTATTCGTTTCATATTAGAATATGACTTACTTTTTATAATTATAAAAATTCATAGTTGTTATTTAAAAATCCAACCTTTATTTATCATTGGTAATTAATGGACATGGGAGATGATACACAAGGACCCTTTAAGTGTGCTTTCTATTATGTTTGTTTTGTATTTTAAAAGAAGGTTGAACTTGATGACAGCAGACAAGCTAGATGTCACACTGCCCGTTCCATCCAGTGTGTCAGGGCGTCCACACTTTCTCCTCCAGAGTTTGAATGCGAAGTCAGGGTTTGCCACACCAGGGCCTTGAAGGGGACCGCCCATCTGCGTGTGCAGGCCGCGTCACTGAGCTCTTAGGATCGTAGGCGACGCACACGAGGCACACGTGGCTCAATGCAGCAGAGCTGGGACAGGCATGGGACGTGGAGACGAGGAGAAAAATATTTCTTCAGTGATGATACTTGACTTTTCTTAGAGCCAAGCCCCAACTATCACCTTCTAAGCCCCAGGCAGTTCTGTGGCTTTTCCTGTTGCAGTATTTATGTGATCTTTATAATGCTTAGTCCAGTTACTGATCTGCTTTTCACAATTTGGCAGCATTTAAACTTCCCTAACAGTAAAGATTCTCAGATAACACTTGGTCACTGAGGTGGGGTGAAGAATTCCTCCCCAGCTTTAAAACAACAAAAAAAAAATGCTTTCATGTTTTTCTTTTTAATAAAGGAAAATATTAAAAGAGGGGTACAAATTACCCACAGGTTTACCAACCCAGAATAGCCCTATTAAAATTCACAAATAAATCACCTAAGATTCGCTTTTGGACACTGAAACATCTATCTGGAATGATTTAGTGTGGTCCTGTTTGGAGGCAGGGCGTTGCGATAACCTCTTACGGTTCCTCCCCATCCTACTATGGAGAAGGAGATACTTCTAGAAAACAGGAAAAATCTTTGGCCAAGGGAGAGGGGCTGGGAATCCGCCCAGGCTGGGAGCTTGGGGCTGAGTATTGTGGTTCGCTATTGCCCTCTGGTGGTAATAGGTCAGACCTACAGGCAGTGCTCAAAGCAAGCACACAATGGAGACAGGCAATCGTCTCCCGATGCTTGCCAGGGCCTGGGGTATGTAACAGTTCAAATACATCCACATGCCATTTCTTCACATATTTAAAAGTTAGTCAAGATATAAAGTTACAAAATAAAAGGCGTTCTATCATCCTACATAGAGAAAAATATCTTCAAAATGACCTGGAAGCCCATATTCAGGTTAGAAGTCTGACTCCTTAAATTCCACAGATAGCGTGGACATACAGGGACCCTGGGTCTCGGGTCTGGCCTAACTGCTCCCAGCCGTGCTCTTTTGCATGCTTCCAGGGACTGCTCCGCCATGACTGAGCCACGGGGCTAAGCTCATCTACGTTTCTATAAAGAGCCCTCCCCTCCCCACACACTCAAGTTTGATTTTTCACATTGTAAACATCATGATGGTGTTTCCTGAATTCTTTTGAGAAGTTTAAATATTAAAATGAGGGCAATTTCATGTTATTTGTCTAATTAGTCATACTGTTAATCACTACTTATTGCCACCGTTAACTAGCCATTTTATTTAAATAATAGCATTTATGCAACAGAAAAATAATGCCGAGTGCAGCAATTTCAAATGGATACTTTTCATATGTTAATGATAATTATTTAGTTTACTCATGAATTAGTTATCAAATAATTTAGGTAATTAATTTAATGATAAAATAACACATATGTGCCAATGATTTGTATTTATTTCTATCATCATCCTTGTCATTATTATTTTGGCTGTTATAGCTGTATCCCCACTTGGTTCTCCAAAATGCTGGTCATTCTAAAGGCAAGTCCTACTGACCCCACTACCCCTTACCTTGTGGAGGGTCAGAATGGGGTCTAAGGGCCAATTGCAAATGGCTCCCAATGTACAGTGCAGGTCACATCTCTGATTGATACCTTTAGGAGGGAAAAGAAAACTCGTTTGGGGCAATTAAAGGCAAATACATAATCAAGTTTGGTTTGAAATCTATGTAGCTGCCATGGAACCATGTAGGCCAATAGATTTGTGAGCTTGCAAAAGAAATTAGTTTGCAGAACAAAATTCATTTATTTTTGATGATGCTTGCTTTCAAGAACCCAGGTTTTTAATGTTCTTGGAAGCAGATGCTAAACTGCAAAAATTAACCAGCGATTACATTTCAGAAAGCAATGATATCCGACTTCTTTATTAAGTTTACTGTTAAGTGAGCAGAGAAAGAGAAGAGCATTTCTTCCATTAGCAAAGCAAATAGGACATCTGTGCACAAGAAAATGCAAGACAGAATTGGGTGGGTGAAATCCATTATTGTGGAAAGAATCATTGGTTTGTAGGTACTGAAATTTCTATGTCCTGGATCTTAAATTGGATAGGATCTTACAGGTTTTAAGCATTCCTCAGTTGCTGTTGTTTAGTTTTATTTTTATGTTAACCTTGTATAGGTTGTATTGAGACAACAAAAAATGAATTTCAGACTATCCACGAGGGAAGGAGGACTCCGTCTCTGATCCTTGCTGCCTGCCTCGATGTGACACTCTGAGTGGAGACATCTTTGGGCCCAAGTTTGTGGGTACAGGTAGCCTGGGAATCAAGTCTCCTAAAAATGCTCAAACTACCAGTGGACATGGGCACAAGAGGGACCATGCTCCTGGTCACCTGCCATGGGAGGTGGTAGGGCAACCAAGGGGAAGGTGAGTCTTGTGCACAGCGGGGAGGACTTCAAGGCCTTGCCCTTCCTTCCCAGGTGAAGATGTGCTTTATGTCAGTCTCAACCTCAGAGCAATGGGCTGTTGTTTTCATTAAGAGAGACCATGGTTTCGCTCCACGTGGATCACCAGCATGGAGAGCCTTTACTTGTAAACTGAGTCAGATCTTTCTGGGTGGAATTCCTTCCTTCTGTCTGGTGGCTTCTGGCAAATCCACTGCTGCCTCCTTTCCTGGCATCTTTTAGGGGATAGCTATACTCTGGGCCATTTTTCACCTCCTCTCTGTCATTGCAAAGGAAGGTTCTCTAATAGAGAGGGTTCAGAGAGTAGGCCAGATACCGTAACTTACCCTAATTCAGGTTCTTCTCAAGGAGGCTCATGTCATTTGTCACCATGGTAAGATATTTGGTCAGAGATTATTCTGGATATTTCTGTGAGTGTGTTTTATTTGGATGAGATGAGCACTTAAACTGGTGGACTTTGAGTAAAACAGACTGCTCTTCATACTGTGGGTGGGCTTCTTGCAGTCCGTTAAAGACCTGGAGAGAACAAGACGGACCTCCGTGGAGCAAGAAGGAATCCCACCAGCACCCAGCCTTTAGCCCTGAACCAGAGCCCTGGTCTTCCCCAGGGTCTCCAGCCTGCTAGTCTACCTTGCAGATTTGGAAATGGTCAGCTCCATAATCTCATGTACCAATTCCTTAAAACAAAGCAATGTCTCTCTCTCTCCCCACCTCCTCCGATGTGTATATATGTATATACATATACACACACAACATAAAACATCATCACAGTAACATTACCATTTACCCAGAGCCTGCTTTCTAACAAATACATACCAGCTTCACTTTTCACCAAATCGTTGCAAGGTAGCTGTTAGTACCCTCATACACACATGTGATTATCATAACTCAGAAATGTTAATCAAGGTGAATGGCTTATGGTGTAAGTAAAGAGCAGAGTAAAAGTTCAAAACTGCCTTTCTCTAGTTTCTCAGCCGACACATCTGTCATTTCTTCAAGCTTCCAGGAGTATCCTCAAACAATAATAATAATAATAAAATTATTTCTACCAGATAGACATTTTTTCACTGGTGTGGATGCCCTTTATCCCTAGAAATCTTGAGAAAAATGCGTTGTCTCTGTGCTAGAAGCTTTACTTTCACCATTATGCCATGAAGCTAGAAACAGAACTCTCTGGCCCCAAAAAACCAAACCTCAACACGTGAATCAGGAGCTGGTACGTTGGCAAATAAAACACTTCTGTTTGCGTTTATGTCATCTTTGTGCAATGACGACAAAAACACACATTTTGAAAGCTTTGCAAGATAAACTTTATCAATTTCTCTTTCCACTCCACCCACTCCATCTGGTTTTGAATCACTAGCCAATGTGTGTCCCTGCTGTGCCCAGTCCACTACCTTGGCCCCTGGCATATGCCCAGCTCAGGAAGGGAAGGCATTCTCCGTTTACAGATACCAAGGTAGCCTGGTTAGAAAAGCAGATCAGAGAGAGGTAAATAGATCCTTGGTCATTTTTACTTTTCGTAAGAGACTTTTTCAATGCTTTTCCAAGACTAGGATGGCCTGTGGAAAGAAATGGCTTTTTGAGTTATGTGAGCCCCAGTCTTTTGAGCTGAGACTCTGACCTAGGCTGTAGGCAGAGAGGACAGGTCCGACCCAAGGTTTCACTTGGGGCACCCAGACTAGGTGGTCTCAACCCTGTCATGCCCGACCCCCCCATTTCTAGCTAGACCAAGCCCTTGGGGGATTATGGGACAGTAGGAGCCCTTCTGGTACCCCAAGAGAAGATCCTGGTTCATGACTTCTTATCAAGGACACTGAGGGTTCTCAAGAGTCCAGAATCCGCTCGTGCCCACCCCATCCCACACAGGACCAGACCACAGCGCGGGAGAGTGGGGGAGGCTGCCGGGGGCGCTGAGTAGTCCCCCAGTGCTCCCAAGGGATGTGGGAAGTAGTCGAATGTTTCCCCAAGTAGCATGACTAAAGGGCCTTGAGGGTCGAGCAATCTGAAAGGCCGCTTACACGGGATGAGACTTGCTGTGAGCTCCACGGGATCAGTACCCACGTGGGGGCGGACTGCTTAGCCGACGCTACCCTGGGCAGAGTCTGCCCCTGACGGTCATGTACCTCTCCCTGGTGCCATGATACTGATGAGCCCTCTGGAATTTAGATATTAGTGCAGCTGTGTGTGTGTGTATGTGTGTGTGTGTGTGCACAGTGTGGGGTGAGCCTAAATTCATGGAATTTATCCTGAATTGGCAAGATGAATGTTTTTCTAGCTCTCTACTGTTGGGTGGAATGAGACCTTGAAAGAGAAACTAAGTCAATAAAAAATTACACTTATTTGCATGCTAAACATGTGGTTTTACTATTTATTGCCATTTTGCTCATTTCCAAAAAGTCATTTAATTCATTTCACCAATACAAACTTTCAGTGGAAGGAAAAGAGTCATTCTTCTGAAAATAAAGAAGGAAATTAAAATACAAGGTGCAAACTTCTGAGCCCCATGTCTCCTCTGTTCCCATGTCATTAACTACTCATTTTCATGCTGGTGAAAGCCAAGCCTTCCTGTGAGCCTCCATCCTCTGCATCTCCCCAGGAGCATTTCCAAACTCCTGCAGAGACAAAGGTGACAAAATGCCCTGCTCTAATCCCTCAATGCAAACTCAGGAGGAACCTCACGCGTTGTTAAGTGAAAGAAAGCACGCATAAATATTTCATTTGTTTTTCCAAGAAATCAACCTGATAATCTGTCCACAGGCAGCTTTATTTGATTTTTGAAATTCAGATTGGTTTTCTATTACTTTGCAAATCAAATAAGGGTACATTCCTCCTCTGTGGGGTTCTCCGTGAGGGAATTTCCAAAGTGGTTTGCTATGAACCAGCAATCCAGTAGGGAAAGGGGAGTTCCTGGTGACAAAAACCTCCTTCTGTGAAGACTAACCACTCTCACCAGAGAAGATGGTGTTCAAACAGCAGGTGCATGAATAGGGCTGAGGTCCCTTTGGATTATCCCAGACAGGACCCTGAGCCTCAGTCCCCAGGCCCACCTGCCTCCCAATGGGTGAGACTGTCATGGGGATGCATTTGCTGAGTTTGCATTGCTGGGAGGAGGGCAGTCTCTTAATCACTTTGGTGGAGAATTGCCTCTAAGGTCTTATCTCTGACACTCTTGAGGAAGCTGAGAACCACAGTACCCCCTGTACCCATCCCTTCTAGGGCCTGCAGTGGCCCTGGGAGGTGGCTTGGTCTCTTGCCCTTTGCTTTGGCTGCTGCTATGACAATGTATTTGGTCATCACGGTGAGATGATAGCTGCGCAGCTCAGCCAGGGCCTCCAGACACTGGTTATAGGCTGCCAGAAATTGTCCATTTCCAGAGGCCAGAATGTGGTGGTCCCTCAGTGAAGGAGCTAAGTGGATTTCTTCTATGAAGGCCTTATGAGAAGGAGGCATATAGTCCCGCATTCTGTTCAGAAACTCAGCTGAAAGAAACAACCCAGGACAATGTTATAGCCCCATGTGAAAAGGTAAGAAAGCCTGTCTGCTTTTGCAGACATCAATGCCGCAAAAACTGTCACCCTTACGGTCAAGTCTGCTTCACTGGCTCTTTTGCTGGTAGACTTCAAAAACTCAAATGCACCTTCCTGACTCTTGTTGGGAGACAGGGAAGGAAAAAAGAAGCTAGGACATCTCGGATAACAGGGTTGGATATACCTATCAGTTAGTGTGTAAATATTTATCACATACCAAGTGTGGGCAAAGAACCCTGCTGGCAACTGGGAGGGAGATTTACAAATGTGTAAGGCATAAACCCTTCAGCTGATGAGCTAAATACTAAATTTTGCTTCTGATGTTCTTTCATCTAGAGGGAGTGCCAAAGAAGAGGAAAATAATAGAGCTTATAAGGGCACGAGGATAAAGAACAAGCAACTGTTTTAGTAATGGCCTCTTGAACCAACGTGTTTAAAACTCAATCAGTAGATATTTATAGGAAATACAGTAGATTGTTTAGGATTAAAATTATTCACAGTAAGTGAACTGCTAATATCACCAAACCAAAAATCCATGAAAAATTATTATAATTCTAGAGAACTGGACCCCATGACATCAAGTTCCACTCATTCTTTTTCTAATCTAATTTGAAAATTCTGCACTATGAAATGCCTTGGTGCAGCTGTTGGGCATTTGGCTTGATGCTGGCAGGTGAGGAAATGAGGACTTTCAAACTTGTAAAATGTTCGACCCTCTTCTGGTCTAAATAGATGTGGCTTGAGGTTGCATGATCTTCACGGGAAATGCTGTAGCCCCGGAGCTCAGCTCATCCCCAGCTCCACCCAGACTTAGCAACTTCATGCCACGGGAAGCTACTGCCTAAGGATGCAAACAAAATTACAGGGAACAGCTGGAAATAGAGCAATATTTTAAGCTTTGGAAAGGAAATCCAATATCCTGCTGAGCTCTGATGTTAATTGACTTGACACAATAACTTTTGGCAAGCACCGTTTCCTCGTTGATTTGGGGAAATTGAGACTTCGCGACATTTTAATTTACCCTTGGTTTTATCCATTGGTAACGACACCTCTGTTCTTGAAGAACAGAAAATGTTTGACTTACCACTTCCCTTGCTATGACGGACACCTAAGAATGCATCAAAGGCGTGAAAAACTGAGCTCTGAGCTGCGCTCCCTCCAGAGTATTTCAGCGGCTCTCCAGAGACTCCTTCGTAGATCAACCCTGCCGGCATCGCTGGGTTATCTTTCCAACTAAGCAAGGGTAAAAGTAAGAGAGAAGAAGTGGGTGCTAGGAGTTAAGAGTATGTGTTCAGATATAGAAACAGCAAGGAGACAAACATGATTTCAATGGGGAATTTTAGGCCCATAGACCGGACATATCATGGTAAAATACGTACTTAAGCATCATCTTGACCTCAACCTCAAAACAGGCCATAGATTCAGCCCTTCTCTTTCCTTACTCAAAGGATTGTTCTGAAAAAGTAAAGGGTATTCAGAAAGGAATCTCTGGCATTGGTCTCAGGACATATTCATTGGGAAAAATTCAGTTATAAAGTTGATGTCAGTGGTGATCAATAGCGACAACACGGGCTCTGGGATAGTTTCCAATGTCTCTGCTTATCTCAGGCTTGATGGCTTGATACTTGTGACTCCACATGTAGAGCTCGGAAAATACACACACACACACACAGACATCTTTGTGCTTCTCTGAAACACTTATAACAGTTGTCACATGAAACCAGCAGTTTTAAACACTACCTGGTTTGTGGAAATGCCTTTATCAAGTACTTTGGTGATCGTAGATACTGGGAATGAGGGCGGCAACAGAGAGAACACAGATAGCCCTGTGGGTACCGACGCTAAAGTCATGGACACGTACAACGTCACGAGTGAGGCTCAGAGAAGGGGCTTTGCCTCACCCCTCCTCTCTCTCTCTCTCTCTCTCTCTCTCTCTCTCTCTGTCTCATTCCTTCCCTTCTTCTACTCCCAGGTTCCATTTCTTCATCTTCTTATTTCAAGTCCCCATCTTTCTACCTGTATTTTACTATTTTACCCAGTTCCTTGTCTGATTTTTTATAAGATTTTTGAACAATTACGGAGTATATGTGGGTGACTCCAAAATGAGACAAATAGCACCAAGAACATGCTCTCTTTGCAGTGACAATGCTTTAAAGTTTATGAAGCACCTTCACATCCATCTTCTCATTTAACCTCTTTTGAGTAGATCGAAGCAGGTATTTTTAAACCCATTTTACAGCTAAAGAAACAAAGACTCAAAGCAGTGAAGTCTCCAGGGCCACATGGTTAGAAAATAGGGGAACCCGAACTTCAATCCCAAACTTGTAATTTTCTACTTTCATTGTCTCAAGACCCCCCGCACCCATGTGGATTTCAATTTTCACTAAGAAGTAGAATCTTTCTCTCCTGTTGGCAAGAACAAGCTGCCATCCCTGCTGTTAACTGTTTAAAGAACAGGTTCACACTGTTGTCTCACCTTCTTCCTATAATTGTCCAACTCGCTTTGCTCAACAGAAGGGAAACACATGCATCACACACATACAAAAGCTAGAGACAGACTGCTCAGCTTGCTTTGCGTGACCTTTTTCAAATACTTCCCTGACGTAGGAACTGCAGGAGCTGGGCTATTTTCTTTGGGAGCTGGCTCAGGGTGGCTGGTCTGTAGTTTTCATGGGGTGAATGTCAGAGTGGCCTTTACAGCTGGACAGAGATGAGGGGCAGCAGGCAGGGAGGGCGCAAGTGGGAGTAGCAGAGGAAAGATTCTGATTTTTAAGATCCTAACCTGTTGCAGCTGTTAGGAGAGAAAGCTCTCTTTCAGGCAGATATGGAATTTAATCTCAACTTTGATGTTTATTAACTGTGAGCCGTGGCTTAGTTAATTAACCTCTCTGAGCTTCGGTTTGTGAGTTATATTAGTACGCACCTTATTGGGGTGTTGTGAGAACTAAGTAAAATCATACCTGCTTGGTGTCTGGAACATATTAAGCATTTGATATTTGATAAATGCTTAAATGATATCACAGAGCCGTTTTGGGGTCCTTCACAAGTTCTTCCCCATTGTGACCACATCTAAGTGCCAGACTGTCCCAGGGCTCAGTCCTTGGGCTTCTCCTGTCTCTCACTTCCTAAACCATCTTATCCAGTCACATGGATTTACTGGGACTATATCAGGACCGTTTGCCATTTTGCACCTATACCTGAACCTGTTCCCTGTATTCCAGACTCGTACACTCAGCTAGACAGCCCCATGGCAGTGAACACATCCAGGCTCCCGGCTTCCCTTCCCTTTTGCCCAACTTATCCCTCCCATAATACTCCCCATCAGAGAAAAGGGAGGCTCTATTCTTTCAGTGGAACAGACGAAAACCTTAGAATCACCTTCAACTGGTTTCTTTCTCTTCTATTCTCATGCTCTGAGAGCAGATCCTGTCTGCAGTCCATGTGCAGAAGTAAATGTTTCTCCATGCCTCTGCGGCCACCACCCCAGTCCCGGCCACCACCCTAGACTGTAGAGATAGCTTCTTAAATACTCTGCGGGCTTCCACTCTTATTCTCAAATAATCTGTTTTCCATTAAGAAAACAAAATGATGATTTGCGACTTAAGATAGATCACGCTGCTCTTCTCTAAGCCCGCCACTGTCGCCCTCCCCACTCAGAAAAGAAGCCCGTGAGCCCCTGCATGATCTTGTCTCCTGCTAGCATCTGTATCCTTTTCATCGTCCCCATGTTCACTCCATCCAAGTGCTGCTGGCTTCCTTGCAACTCTTCCCCCATGACAGGCATGCTCCAGCCTCAGGGCCATTGTAATTTCTGTTCCTTTTGCTTGGAGCAGGTATCGGCTTAAATGGCTTGTTCCTCGCTTCCTCCAGGTATCTGCTTAAATGTCACCTAGAAGCATAGCATTCCCAGGTGGCAATAAATAAGAAACATTGGCCACCACACCCTTAAATCTCCAAAATGTCATGCATTCAACTTTACATTTCCCCATATGGCTTATTTTCATAATATATATCCTATGACACTTGCTTGTAACACATTAATTTATTCATTATCTGTCTCCCATCATTGAAACATAAGCTCCACAGGACTGAAGCAGCTGTTTGGGTTTACAGCTTCATTCCCAGCATCCATTGAATAGTTGATAAATGAATGAATTTAAAATAGCATTCTACAATTGTATACATCTAGAACATGTAGGCCCACGTTCGTTTCTTGAAAGGAACGGGCCGTCAGATGCTCAAACGGCCAAGAGACATCATTTCATTTCCATCCACATCCTACCCTGAGGAGGATGTGAGGGAGGAACATGAAAGTTAAAAAGGATAAAAGAAGATACCTACTTTCAAAACCATATTCTCCACCTATGATGAGATTAGTCTGAGGAAGGGAAATTGGGTTTCTCTGGACAGCCAAGGACTGCTCCCATGTTTTCTTAGGCTCAATCTGCTGTTTGCGAAGGAATGGAATTATTTTTCTTTTCAAATCTCTGTAGACAAGGTTATTTTTAGCCTTTCTCGTAGCATGTTTCTAGCAAACAAAAAAGGGGGAAGCTTAAACAGAAAAAAAGAAAAAAATGAGATGACTTTTTTTCCACAGGGGCTGATAACTTCCTTGAGAAATTTAATGAGATTGGGAAATCAAAGGAGTATGTTTCATCTACAGATGAAATCTGTCAACTCTCTTAAGTAAAAATGTTTTTAGAATGTCAATACAAATAATAAGCAAGACGTAGGACAAATCAGGAACACAGGAGAAAATTTAGACTTTTAAGGCAACCGTATTGGGAATTCTCAATAATCCCGATGTTTAGGTCATCAACACTCATCAATATGTTTAGGATTTGGTACAGGTCATTTAGTTTAGCTACGTGGGAAATACTTTTGAGGATCAGAAACAGAAGAGAGGCATTTATGTAGATCATAGATAAAATGCATCACTGGCCCAGAACTTATTTAATAAAAACAAAGTCACCCTCTGGTGCCCATCTAATCATGATAGATAGAATTCTAAAAATATCACCCTAAGATTCCCATTCTATTTCCTAGAACTGTTAATATTATGAGATATCATGCCTGTCAATATAATAATAGATTATGTGGCAGATGTAATTAAGGTTACTAATCAATTGACCTTAATATAAGAGTTATCCTGAATTACCTAGGTGAGCTGAATCCAATCACATAAGACCTTAAAAGCAGAGCATTTTCTCTGGCTAGTGACAGAAGGAGCAATCAGAGAGATCTGAAGTACTAGAAGGCTGGAAGGGCCACTGCTGAGTTGGAGGAAACTGCGTGATAACGGACGTAGGAAGCCTCTAGAAACTGAGGGCAGATCCTGGGTGGCAGCCAGCAAGGAAACAGAGACCTCAGTTCCAAACAACAAACTGGATTGTACCAGAAGCCTGAATGAGTTTGGAAGTGAATTATTTCCCAGATTCTCCAGCTAAGAGCTCAGCCCAGCAGGTGTCCTGACTTCAGCCTTTTGAGAGCCTACACAGAGAACTAAACTGAGCTCACCTAGACTCCTGACATACAGAAATGTGAGATAATAAATGTGTGCTGTTATAAGTTGTTGAATTTGGGGTGATTCATTATGTAACAGTGGAAAACCAATACGAACTTAGAAAGCAAAGTGAAGCTCCTGTCTGTGCTGCCATCTGCCTTCATAACAAAGGGAGAGAGAAAGGATAGAGCTTCCTGGTGAGACACGGGGCTTTTTATTTTTCCTGTCATCAAGGTGGGGTTCTTAGGCGAATACAATGGATCTAATATGATGTCCTAAGGATATAAATATTAAGCCTTCAATGCCATTTGCCATGCAGAGGGTACTCCACTTCTTCACCTAAGGGTGGCTCCAGGGAGTTACTTTGCTGGTGAGGGTCACTAGGTGTGTTTCTTTCTCTAGGAAGCATCTGTCTGTTCCTCCCCTTATATATTTGGAAAATGCTACAGAGGCCTCATGCAGGAAAACAGTTGAACTATACTTACCCAGAGAGAAAGATCCAGATGACTGCATAAAATATGTCTGGATCTACATAATCTGGAGGAGCAATCAAAATGTGAACTTTACTACAGGCAACAAAACAATTGGTTACATGTGCTGGGGCCCTGCAGCTCTCCTGGGGCCGCCTCCATCTGAGGCGCACGGAAACTGGAATGAAAGCAGCTGCAAGAGGGAGAAGGAATGTTCCCCTCTGTCGTCCCCCCTTGTGGGCCCTTATAGAACTTTTAAACTATTCCAAATGCTGCCCTTTTCAATTTGCGGTATTTCCCTTTTCTGAGCTTAATAATAACAACAAAATGAGAGATCAAGGCCACCTTTAAAAAATTAATATTTTAAACAGACACGATGTTGGAGAGACTGTGGGAAGCGGGAAGGAGGAAGGCAGAAAGGCTTTCACAATAGAGGAAACTGAAGTCATCTAAGCCCCAGCACACTTGTGGGTAGTCAACAGGGACCAGGGGACTGGGGGGTGGTCTCTTGTTCAGGGTTTGCCACCCCAGGTCAGATACAGGTTCATTTAGCTCCCTGCTTGTCAGGATTCATTAATCTGTGCAGCTGTTTTTTTTTGGTATTATTAATCTACAATTACATGAGCAACATTACGGTTACTAGACTCCCCCCCTTATTATCAAGTCCCCACCACATACCCCATTACAGTCGCTGTCCATCAGCGTAGTAAGATAGTATAGAGTCACTACTTGTCTTCTCTGTGTTATACTGCCTTCCCCGTGCCCCCCCCTACATTATGTCTGCTAATCATAATGCCCCTTTTTCCCCCTTGACCCTCCCTTCTCACCCATCCTCCCCAGTCCCTTTCCCTTTGGTAACTATTAGTCCATTCTTGGGTTCTGTGAGTCTGCTGCTGTTTTGTTCCTTCAGTTTTTTCTTTGTTCTTATACTCCACAGATGAGTGAAATCATTTGATAATTGTCTTTTTCTGCCTGGCTTATTTCACTGAGCATAATACCCTATAGCTCCATCCATGTTGTTGCAAATGGTAGGATTTGTTTTCTTCTAATGGCTGAATAATATTCCATTGTGTATATGTACCACCTCTTCTTTGTCCATTCATCTACTGATGGACACTTAGTTTGCTTCCATTTCCTGGCTATTGTAAATAGTGCTGCGATAAACATAGGGGTGCATATGTCTTTTTCAAACTGGGCTGCTGCAGTCTTAGGGTAAATTCCTAGGAGTGGAATTCCTGGGTCAAATGGTATTTCTATTTTGAGTTTTTTGAGGAACCTCCATACTGCTTTCCACAATGGTTGAACTAGTTTATTTTCCCACCAGCAGTGTAGGAGGGTTCCCCTTTCTCCACATCCTTGCCAACAATTGTTGTTGCTTGTCTTTTGGATGGTGGCCATCCTAACTGGTGTGAGGTGATATCTCATTGTGGTTTTAATTTGCATTTCTCTGATGATTAGCGATGTGGAGGATCTTTTCATGTGCCTGTTGGCCATCTGAATTTCTTCTTTGGAGAAGTGTCTGTTCAGATCATCTGCCCATTTTTTAATTGGATTATTTGATTTTTGTTTGTTGAGGTGCGTGAGCTCTTTATAT